>JAQFYC010006087.1:0-12890 GCA_034694165.1 Tomocerus mixtus | reverse complement strand
ATTTGGATGCTGTACATTCATGCGAAGTTTGAAAAAATTGATAGCCCAAAAGAGATACCTAGTAGATTTCGTTCTTTTTAAATGGAAATTAAGTAAATTATAAATTAAAAATAAAATAAGTTTAAATGCCAACAGTTCTTCCAATTGTCTAAATAATCAGCATGTTAGACATATACATGTATGGCTACAGTGCAGTGACGTGTTATATATAATAGCATGATTCTGCGTGTTTTGTGAAAAATGGGTCATTAAAAAAAGTTGGAATATTAGTTACTGTACATTTACGTTTTTAAACATTGTTTACTAATAATGCTTCCACTCGTAACATTAATGTAGCAATAGTAGTGAAGCGTTCGAATTGTATGATGTTTCATTGTACTAATATTTAACAATAATATAATAATTATTTCGTAATATCGAGCTGATATTGATGCATTTGCTAGGCCATTGTAAAGAGTTGGACAATCTGTGAAAGTCGCAGAACATAATTTAGATATCAAAGCTCAAATATACACCGTACGACACATTATGATGACATATTATGTAATGTTAGCCAATTATCTTCTTAGTATGAACTATGAACGCCATTAAAACATTGTCTGTGTAATATCTGTATATCCAGCGTGGATATTTTCCCTAATGCTTTTATTTTTGATCGAAGTTTAGTGTATATTATGCAATAATATGGTTTGCTGGTTTTTGCGGCCATAGATGAGCGTTGAAATTAAAATACTCTAATAATATTGAGTTTACTAACCTGAAAGAGCAACTACAAATAATGGGGATCCCAAAAAGTCAATCTGCTATAATAAATACCTACCCAATTTACAGTCATTAATTATTTTATAAAAATAAATAAATGGGTATTCATTACTACACATTATTGAGGTTGCACTTATTAAAATCCTCGTTAAAGTTGCTCTATCAGGTTAGTAAAATCAATATTAGGGTATTTTAATTTCTCACGTATGAACAAAAACCGCAATTTGTGGAAAATTTTGCTTACTACCCAAGCATTAACGTTAATGCTTGCTTTTGCTTATTATATTTGCAATACATCAATTAATTATTAATTACTAATAACCCTACGCAACATTACGTAGCGGAAATATAGGTGTCGATAAGCATATTATGTGACATTGATATCTTTTATTTTATTACTTGGAAGTTTTGTAAAAATAAAAGGAAATATTTTGGTTCATTATTTTAGGGGAAGAATGAATATGTTTTTACAGGAGCGTTAAAATAATTTTTGACGAAAGAAGGGCGGCCTTCTGGTAGACCCCCGCATGACTGAGGGCGCGGTTCTGTAAGAGATGAGCTTAAGTCGGGATTTGCTATACAATTTTGGGACAAAAGTCTGACCGCGGAGAACGCGAAGGGGGATATTAAAGTTGCTGAACAAGTGTATGTTCCATTTCCGGGAAGCAATGTGTCAAAAGAGTCCGCTTTGTCCAGGCAAGTGTCCCCATTTGAGGGCTGAGTGTTCCCCAATCCACATCTTATCCAATTAAAGGCGCAGGCCGTCAAGTCATCTTCACATTTTTTACCCGTATAAACAGGAAAAATTTCATCCCCGCAAACTTCGATATTCCACTTATCTACAGGATTGACATTGTCCTCCCCGCTACAAGTTTTTAAGATGGGGCAAGTCCCGCTAAGGGGGCAACAGCTTTGAGTGCACCTGATTGCATTTTTCGGTGTATCAGGTTGCGTCAAATCGAGGCCATTCCGATCACACTCGTGGTAGCGTAATTTACTATTCACGTTGACAGTGAAAAAACAAAGCAGACTAAGGAAAATGAGACTTCTTTTACTTCCCATCTGCAAAGTATACAAAATCACGTTTTTGTTAATTTAATACAAATATTCATTTAAACAAACACTTCTGAATTAAATCTTTAAATTAAAACCCATGAAAACAGAACTGAGAACAATTTTATAATGGTTTATATTACATAAATACTACGAATAAATGTAAATGTAAATATTTCCGCATTTAGGCAGAAAAATAAAATAAATGCCAACATAATGAATTATTTAGAACGATCAGGAGCATATTCTCATTTTTGATATTTACTAATTTACTTATGTTGGTAGATTTAATCATGATAATATTACACAAATAAATCTTACTTAGATATTATATTGACCATTATATTAATACTAAAGTAACCTTTATAGAAGCAGACGAAGGTAAACTCCCAGGTAAAATATTGGATTAGATACGTTCCTTTGAATATTTGCATCAGCTTTAATGTAAAGGCAAATAATATTTGAAACGCAAAGACCAAGCTTTTTATACGCCAGAAAGATTAAAATATTACATTAATCTGAAAATAATGTTGTAGCTATATGATGTAACTCAATTTATTTTATTGTAGTGTAACTTAAAACAATGGGAAATATAGAAAGCTGGTATCGAATGAGTGTCCATTAGTTTTGTCATATTATTGAAAGGGAACTAATTGAATTATGGTATTGCATAAACATTATGCAACTTAATTAATCTATTATATATATAATACTATTAATACTATTGGATATTGCCAAATTATGTTAATACAATAATATGTATATAGGTATACTAGAGGTGGGAAAGGGGTGGCTTTTCGAAACCCAGGCCAACCCCAACCCTGACCAATTTCCGCGCATTCGATTTCTTCGGGACCGCGGGACCCTACGTCCCGGGCAGGCAGGCAGGACCTGCCAGGGACCATCCCGGGACCTGGGCAGCTTGGAAGAAATCAAATGAGCGCCAATTTCAACCCCAACCCTTGCGGGTAACTTGCAGATAAATTGTGTCGGATATGCCCATTGTTGGGTAACGTGTACGCGGGTGTCGGGCAACTTTTAGGCCTCAAAAATCTGGCATTATATTACGATAAATTAACGTACATAGACATTTTTAAAAATGAATTCTGTCGTGATTTATTCTTTCATATTAATGTTTAAGTTTATTACCATTACCAATTAATACATGTGTAACTGCTGTGTATAAATGTGTTATATTGTATTATTACATTATTATTTTATCCAATACGAATTTTAATAAGTTTCCTTCAGTCTCATACTCTCATACAATTGACAATGCTCATTTAGAAGCTAAAAAATTTAGTGGGCAGATTTAATGTGACGGTTTAAAGAGCCCTTTTGAGTAAATGATTTACCGCATTTTGGTTTTGGACAAGCAAACTTTTTTTCATCTGTGTGTGTTAGCATATGGATACCATAATTATACGTTTTCACAAATGAATCTCCACATATGTTACAGTTAAACGGCTTTTCGCCACTGCGACAAAAATCATGTTGCCTTATATTATATTTGGATTTGAACGTTTTTTTGCATTCATTACACTGATACATGGGCTCTTCACCTAAGTAAAATTAAAACACCATTAGAAACTATTATTAGCACAAATCTTAGAGTAAAATGTCTGCCCGTAGATTTTAGTAGATACTAATTACTATGAATAATTATTATAATACCTGGAATAATAATAATGTGATCCCGGTCTTCAGAATTAATATATTTCCAATTGGACTTTTGGATTATTTTCTGCTTTTCCGTTTTTGTAGTTTCATGTTTAGCAGTCCTAGATTCCGATTTGACAGTTGCAGTTGCTTTAATATTCTTACGGTAAGTCTGACCCTCGTCCTCGCTTGATTCATCATCATAGTCAGATTCATTAATATTACACCGGTGTCGTTTCAAACTGGTTTGATGTTTAAACGCTTTGCTGCATTGGGGACATTTGTATTGTTTCTTATTGGAATGTGTATTCATGTGGCTCTCATATTGATATATCGTTTTGAAACAATCTCCACAAATATCACAATTAAAGTCCGTCTTTTCAGTTCGACATGTATCGTGATAGCGGATGTTACTTTTGCATTTGAATTCCCTCTGGCATATATATTGATACAACGGCGGATCGGCTAGAATTAGAATACAATAATATCAAATCAACCAAATATATTAAATGTCCGTATTAACGATGAACGAGAAAATACCATTCGATACTAACTAGTCGAGGTGGGAACTCAACCCAAAACCCCAACCCTAGGGTTTTGGGTGGGAATTTCGTAGTTTTCATTGGATTGAATTGGGTTGGGGTTGAAAAACGACGGGGTTGGTTGAGTCGGGGTTGGATTTGGTTGATGTTGCCGCTGGGTTTCTGATGTTGGATGTGGGGTGCGACCAATCAGGTGAAGGCGAAGGTCCAAACAGGCGATGGTCAAATAGGCGAAGGTCAAATAGGCAAAGGTCCAAATAGGCGAATGGCGAAGGGCCAAACAGGCGAAGGACCCCAGGGTCACTTGGGGGGGGGGGTATTTTTGTCAGAATTTCACCAGAAATCATTTGGGGCTCCCCACACCCATCTAACATAACCTAATTATTAAAACAAAGTTAACAAACATTCTAGTTTGTTTCAAAATAATTGGGTTACGTTAGACCTGGATAAAAAGACCGCGCAGCGGCCTTTTTTGTCCGATGTGTGGGGGGAATCCCCCAAGTGATTTCTGATGAAATTCAGGGGTGCCCTCTTCCCCCGAAGGGGGGTGGGGTAAATGAAATTTGTCAGAATTTCAGCAGAAATTATTTGGGGCGTCCTCTTCCCCCCATCGGGCCCTAACCTAATTATTTTGAAACGAACTAGAACGTTTGTTTAGTTCGTTTCAAAATAATTCATAATTTTCCGAGATGCAGAGATGCGGGAAACTTTACAGAAACGGCACCCTTTGGTATACGCTAACCTGACCTTTGCTTGTTTGGCCCTTCGCCATTCGCCTGATTGGTCTCACCCATGTGTGCAGTGCAGAAATGAAAATGAGTAGATACAATAGGCGGTATTTATATTCTATTACCCCTTAACTACATAATATATTAATGAAATCATGATAAATATCTAGACTGCGACTGGGTTGAATTGGGTTGGTTTGAAAATTGATTGGGCTGTGTTGGGTTCAATTTGTAAAAACATCCTGGGGTTGAAAATTCATTGGGTTAGGCTGCGCTGGGTTCAATTTGTAAAAAAAAATCTTGGGGTCGGATTTAATGCTTATAGTTCATTAAGTAACTTAAGATTTACCCTTCAGTACACTTATATTGTCCCGTTCTGAATTCAACATCTTTTGCCATTTTCTTTTCGGAATCTTCCGAATGGAATTGTTACTACTGGAAGATGACCCTTTTCCAGGACGTTGATCACGTAATTTGGGCATTTTCAATTGAATTTGATGACTAAAATTAAGATTAAAATTAATATTAAGTAATAAGTATTTATTTAGAATGTTCAACACCTGTGCCTTGCAACTAGTACTTGAATGGAGACTTAATGTTGGTCTAAGTTGATTTTTATCATTTCGACTTTTCCATCATCTCGTTCATGTTTCCGCATCCAAAATCTGCCCTCCTGAATCTATATGGCCCATTAAGGATTCAGTAACACATTTACACACACTACTTGACTCGAACCTACTGAAGAGATATTTTATTTTGACAATAAATTCTCAAAAGTTCTGGCGCTCTTTTTGTCTCTGGACCTGGACTGACAGCCGCCTACAAGTGTTATTACTATTACTTATCTACACGAGATATGTATGCCAGTTAACCGCCACTAGCATTCTATTGGCTAAATAGGACGGGGAAGGTGAAACATTGGTTTAGAAAGATAATTGGGCGGAGCTAACTCTCAAGCGCCTTTATCGTGCAGTAAAGTAAAAACAAGAGAAGGACAACAACAACTCAACGGCTGAGTTTCAAGTTGCATTGAAAGTTGAGCTCTTAACGCTGCGCTCTATCAATAAATCTAGCTGTTTTCGATATCGTGCTGTTGTTCTTGTCGTCGTGTCGTAGTGTCCAGTCACCAGTTGGTCCGCCAAGTAAACTGCTTAAAATTCCAGCATTATTCATTAGTATTAAATATTTTGATTTCAAACAGGAAATTCTTTGACATTTAATACTAGCGAGACTAGTCATAGTCCATAGTGACTGGGCTGGAAAACTGAGGAATTTGAACTACCCATCGTCGTACTAGTGGTCAGTGGTTCTGGGTTCTGGTTAGTACTCTTCATTCTTCCTCATTAAGCCTGCATTGCATGTCATATCAATTTAGAATTTTTATCATAATAAATATTACATATTATGAACTACACATCAATGCGAAACATTTGTTTTTTTTTGTTTATCTCGCCACAATGTTAAATTCAAGAACTTATCGTTAGTACATGACAAAGATTCCTTAGTTGTTAGTACATAGTATAGTCAAGTCAAGTCATAGATATTTTTTGTCAGGCACATTTATGCATTTAAAATCAAAAATGCCAAAGTGGTCAACAGGGAGACCCTCATGTACTAATAATTGTTTACTGATTATTTATCATATTTATGTAATGTGGGTGGATGAAGCGTGGAGTAATTCTTGTTTTCTAGTTTTCCTGGCCTCCTTGACTCTAACCTTTTATTAGGGTTTTAACTTTAACTTATTTTTATATTTGATTCCAATGTCCAGGTTACAAGGGAATTCATTTATTATTCCTCATTCGTTCATCCTTATTGCTGGGACTGTACAGATTTCAACTCATTGATAGACTCAACTGCACAGGGACTTCAAGAGTTCCCTTCTACCTCTGTTTTCTGTCATCTGTTGTCACTGAAGTATAGAGAAGTAATAAGTAATCATGTCATTCGATAAGGCCAAGATCACTAGATTCAATGACTTGAAAGGTAAAGAATCTTCCGTTTATTAAATATATACAGTACTCACTTAATTTAATTTATTAAAAATTCAAACATTAAAAAGGCAATCTCATTGTTTTGTATTCCTATTCATGGTACTGTTGTACACTTTTGTCTTTTCCTAACACCTAAACACTAAAAAGATGACAGACAGTAGTACTGCCTGTCTCCTGTTTTCTTTTTACTATAAAGAGATTTATTGTAAATATTATGGAAATGTAACAATTGTTTGTACCTGCAGATCCGACTTTAAATTTGGGTCCTGGAAAATACGACCCTAAGTATGATACAGATTTAGCCAACACAATGCAGAAGGGAAATGCATTTCTGAAAGGAGAGCGATTTTCTGAGTTTGCAAAGCCATCGTCATTGTCTCTACAAAGAGTTCATCGTGAACGGAGAAGTCAAAGTCAAGAATGCTCTAGGTACGCCTCAAGTTCATCACTAAGATCTTCATCAGAAACTAGGGTTGGTAAAGGAGGTCGTGGCACTAGAGTCCCTAGAACACAGCAACATCAATTGCCCTTACCTTTAGTCAGCTCTGCTCAGACGGAAAATCAAATGGAACATATTGACCAGCTGAATGAAAATAATGCGTCACTAGTTACCAAACTTGTCGCTGAAAAAGATTTGAGGTACGAAAAATAATAAATAATTTATTTATACATTATGTATATGTCGTAGACACAGGATTCCATCAGGCACAGGGGTTCACTTGGGTCATTTCTTCTGTATTTTTCAGAATCACTATCCATGGTTATATATTATACTATATAAGCCGATATATAGATAGTAGAGAATTTTGCGGTCTTTTCAATGATATACGACAGGTCACGCTTATTTACTGAACAAAGTCATTTATTTTGGAAAAACTATCGTAAAAGCGTCTAAAATAACATTGGACGGCGTCTGTATTAACCTATAAGCCTCTTAGGTATTAGTTATATTATGCACTACACATTTGCTCAATGTGTTGTATATACATTTTTATATGACATACGCACTAGATTCGTCCAGGCTGACCAGAGGTCTACGTAGGTCATTTCTGCTTTATTTTTCAGAAATACGATATGTATCAAAAAATATGTATTATGTGCCTATTTAATACAGAATAAAGTGGTGTGGTGAGAATATCAATTGATTTGCTAAACGTTTGGCTTATATTAGTATACTGAACAAAAATTGGAAATAATTCCTTTGAAATAATAAGCATAACCTTCTATTGGAAATAGCTAAAAATTCTCTATCAAAATAGTCAACATAACATGCTAATAATTTTAATCGTTTTCTTGCAAAAGTTGAAAGAATAAAGAAATGGAAACATATGCGCTCTGGTGGAAGCCTGCGACATGTATATTTGACAATTTAAAAAGGTAATATTTTGTTTCGGAACAGAACTGAAACTCAAAAGGATTTGGAATGCCAGGAGGAACAGCTTAAATACAGTCAAGAATTGACTTCTCAACTAACAGAAGAAATTTCCAAACTTAAATCAGACTGGGAAGAGAAATGCGAAACCATGTTAGTCCTATAGCTACATAAAATTGCAAATTTAAAAAAAATAAGAGTTGGCACTCTTGACTGTGTACTAGGAATTACGTGAATTCGTAATATTTTTACTATTTTTCAATTTAGCAAGCGCATGGAAATGTTGGCTACCGAACAACTTGTTGATTCTACCTTAAGAATTCAGGAGCTTTCACAAATGATCGAAAGCCAGAAAACTGCACTTGAAGAATTGACATCAGAAAAATTCTTATTGCTGTCAAAACTTAATAATGAAACTGAACAAAGGTTTGTATATATTTGATTTACAATTAAGAGTAATTTTGCTTAGCCTGAGCCTCCTATAAGTCATAATATTATGTAATATATATTTGCGCATTCTTGTATATACATTTGTATATGACGTAGACACAGGTTTCGTCCAGCGCATAAGTCTACTTAGGCCATTTATTTTTAATTTTTCAGAAATAGTATATCATCATGTATTATGGGCCTACTTAATAGAAAAATTGCCAATTTAAAAAATAATAATAACTAACAATAAATACTAGGAATTACTTGAATTCGTAATATTTTTACTGTTTCAATTTTAGCAAACGCATGGAAATTGAGTCCAGCCAAAGAATTCAAGAACTTTCACAAATGACAGAAAGCCAGAAAACTTCACTTGAAGAATTGACATCAGAAAAATTCTTATTGCTGTCAAAACTTAATCATGAAACTGAAGCAAGGTTTGTATTATATATTTGATTTACAATTAAGAGTAATTCTGCTTAGCCTGAGCCTCTCATAAGCTATATTATGCAATATATATTTGCACATTGTGTTGTATATATTGTTGTAAATGACATAGGCACAGGATTCGACCAGGCTCACCAGCGGTCTACTTAGGCCATTTATTCTTTATTTTTTAGAAATCGATATCTATCATCATGTATTAGGGGCCTATTTAATAGAGAAGATTTGCTATTTGCTATACGTTTGCCGGTTTGGCTTATTTGCTGAGCAGTCATTCTTTAGAAAAACTCTCATAAAAGTATCTTAAAATATAATTGGACGACATCAGTGCCAATAAGCATAATATTTTAACGTTTATACCTTTATGAAAATATCTAAATATTCTCCATCAAAATAGTCTACATAACGTGCTGATAATTTTAATCGTTTTCTTGCAAAAGTTGAAACAATAAAGAAATGGATACCTATGCGTAGACACAGGGCACCTTGTACCTGGTGGAAGCCTGTGCCACTGTGCCTGCGACATGTATATTTGACTATTTAGTAAAAAGCTGTGATATTTTGTTTCGGAACAGAACGGAAACTCAAAAGGATTTAGAATGCAAGGAGGAACAGCTTAAATACAGCCAAGAATTGACTTCTCAACAAACAGAAGAAATTTCCAAACTTAAATCAGACTGGGAAGAGAAATGCGAAACCATGTTAGAATAAAATTGCCAATTTAAAAAATAATAATTACTAGCAATAAACACTTGCAATTACTTGAATTCGTTTTATGATAAAACAAATTTACTAATTAAATTTTAGCAAACGCATGGAAATGTTGGCTACCGAACAACTTTTTGATTCTACCTTAAGAATTCAGGAGCTTTCACAAATAATCGAAAGCCAAAAAATTGGACTTGAAGAATTGACATCAGAAAAATTCTTGTTGCTGTCAAAACTTAATCATGAAACTGAAGCAAGGTTTGTATTATATATTTGATTTACAATTAAGGGTAACTCTGCTTAGCCTGAGCCTCTCATAAGTTATATTATGTAATATATATTTGATTTACAATTAAGAGTAACTCTGCTTAGCCTGAGCCTCTCATAAGTTATATTATGTAATATATATTTGCACATTGTGTGGTATATATATTTGTATAAATGACATACTCTTGACTCAAAATTGATTTAGACTGTTTTTGAAAAAGGCTCCGCAGTTATGCTCAATCTACATTGGCATTAGAGCGTCTTTTAGGTAATTGACGTAATATAATATATGCCGTAAGGGTGGAGCCTATTTCAAAAACAGTCTCAATCATTTTTGAGTCAAGAGTAGGCAGCGACAAGGCTCACCAGAGGTCTGCTTAGACCATTTATTCTTTATTTTTCAGAAATACGATATCTATCATCAGGTATTATGGATCTATTTAATTGAGAATTTTGTGGTCTTTCAATTGATTTGCTACCTGGTTGGCTTATTTGATATTTGCTGAGCAAAGTCATTTATTTTAGAAAAGCTGTTATAGAGGAGTCTTAAAATATAATTGGACGACCTTTATACCAATAGCATAATATTTTATACGTTTATGAACAGATCTAAATATTCTCTATCAACATAGTCTGCATCACTTGCTGATTTATTTTAATCGTTTTCTTGCAAAAGTTGAAAGAATAAAGAAATGGAAACTTATGCGTTCTGTTAGAAGCCTGCGACATGTATATTTGACTATTTAAAAGCTGATATTTTATTTCGAAACAGAACTGAAACTCAAAAGGATTTGGAATGCAAGGAGGAACAGCTTAAATACAGCCAAGAATTGACTTCTCAACAAACAGAAGAAATTTCCAAACTTAAATCAGACTGGGAGGAGAAATGCGAAACCATGTTAGTCTTATACGCTATAAAATTGCCAATTAAAAAAATAATAATTACTAGCAGTATATACTTGCAATTACTTGAATTCGTAATATTTATTGCTATTTTAAATTTTAGCAAACGCATGGAAATTGAGTCCAGCCAAAGAATTCAAGAACTTTTACAAATGACAGAAAGCCAGAAAACTTCACTTGAAGAATTGACATCAGAAAAATTCTTGTTGCTGTCAAAACTTAATAATGAAACTGAAGCAAGGTTTGTATTATATGTTTGATTTACATTTAAGAGTAATTCTTCTTAGCCTGAGCGTCTTAAAAGTTATATTATGTAATATAATGTAATATATATTTGCACCTTGTGCCTGGTGGAAGCCTGCGTCATGTATATTTGACTATTTAAACAACTGATATTTTATTTCGGAACAGAACTGAAACTCAAAAGGATTTAGAATGCAAGGAGGAACAACTTAAATATAGTCAAGAATTGACTTCTCAACTAACAGAAGAAATTTCCAAACTTCAATCAGACTGGGAGGAGAAATGCGAAACCATGTTAGTCCTATACCTACATATAATTGCCAATTGAAAATAATAAGATTTATCACTCTTGACTGTGTACTAGGAATTACTTGAATTCATTTTATTTTAATTATTAAATTTTAGCAAACGTTTGGAAATTTTGGAAATGTTGGCTACTGAACAACTTCTGGATTCGAGCCAAAGAATACAGGAACTTTTGGAAATAACAGAAAGCCAGAAAACGTCCCTTGAAGAATTGGCATACGAAAAATTGTTATTGCTCTCAAAACATAATTTTGAAATGGAGGCAAGGTTTGTAGTTTACGACTTCGAATTATGTATTGCCTGAACCTCTTATAAGTCATAATATTATGTAATATATATATATATATATATATATATATATTTGCACATTGTGTTCTATATATATTTGTATATGACATACTCTTGACTCAAGAATCATTGAGACTGTTTTTGAAATAGGCTCTGCCTTTATGCTCAATCTACATTGACATAAGAGCAGTTTTTAGGTAATTGATGTAATATAATATATACCGTAAGGGTGGAGCCTATTTCAAAAACAGTCTCAATCATTTTTGAGTCAAGAGTAGGCCCAATAACATATAGTAAGACTAATTGTATTATGTATGTACAGCATGGTACCTTAACTGTGACTCGGTATAGACGATTTGTCCTGTCCCTCATTACGTTTAACCTTTTGGGATCTGAAATAGTACTAATTTCCCTTTTTTACGGTGCCCCCGTTCAAATGGGAGTAACTACTTTGATAAATCGGATTTTTGTATTACTCATGAACGGAACACCGTAAAAAATGAAATTGGTGTTATTTTAAAGCCCTTTACTAGTACTTTCGATTGATACAAATTTGGTGCCAGGTTATAATGTGATCCCAAAATGTTAAACGTAATGAGGGACAGGGCAAATCGTCTATAGACCGAGTCACAGTCAGGGTACCATGCAATACATACTACATATATACAATTTCATACTGTTGTTGGGCCTATATTTGTTACTATGTTAGGGTATAGGGGAAGTGGTGTATTTGTATATAAAATTAGTCTCCAAGTCATAAGCTTTCGAACGATACCCCGCATGCTACTATTCGACATTTGTCGAATACCGGTATTCGCGGCAACCGTAATCATCATGTATTTAGGGCCTATTTAATAGAGAATTTTGTGGTCTTTCAAATGATTTGCTACACGTTTGGCTTATTTGCTGACCAAAGTCATTTATTTTAGAAAAGCTGTTATAAAAGAGTATTAAAAAAAATTGGACGACCTTTATGCCAATAACCATACTATTTTATACGTTAATGAAAAGATCTAAATATTCTCTATCAAAATAGTCTTCATAACGTGCTGATAATTTTAATCGTTTTCTTGCAAAAGTTGAAAGAATAAAGAAATGGAAACGTATGCGTTCTGGTGGAAGCCTGAGACATGTATATTTGACTATTTAAAAACTGATTTTTTATTTCGGAACAGAACTGAAACTCAAA
>JAQFYC010006086.1:0-12890 GCA_034694165.1 Tomocerus mixtus | reverse complement strand
GACCAATAAACCTGTTATGGTAGCCATTTTTGTTGCAAATCTTTCCCTCTTTCGAATGGTAGCCACCTCATTTTTATTGAAGTGATAGTTTAGGAGCTAGATGAGCTAGACCGTGTGGAAATAGTTTTGGCTCACCCTGTATATAGCGCATATTTCCTCATTGGACTTTCACACAAATGGGAGCAGAATCCGTTATGAATAACCAACTACTAAAGATAGGGCTCAAACTAAATACTTAGTAGGTACTTGTTACCTACGTGATTTGATTGTCACAGTAAAGTAGTTTGTAGTGGAGAAATTCCTCGTAATGAAATGAAGGATTGATAATAATACATAGGGTTGTCTGCCAAAGCAGCTTTGCTTTCCTATAGCACATATATTATGTACATATATGCATTATGCATACACAAATTACATGGTATAAAGGAAACTCGAGCACGTTGCCTTACATTATGTAAAGTGCATTTGTAGTTTACGCGACTTGAGCTCTAGGTTCTAATCTTTCACTATATTAAGTATGCATGTTTGAATGGATTCACTTAAAAACGAATTAATTCCCCTCAGATGGAAATAGTTGCGCAATAATGACTCGTCAGAATTTCTTCACGTCCCAGTTCTCCAATGCAGAGATTTAGCCACGGTAATCGGTAATTCATAAATACATAGTAGTTGGGACATTTACTCTTTGTGCTTAGTTTGGAGGAAAATTCCTTTAATGTTCCTGTTCTACATAGTACATCATACCATATACTACCTTATAGCGTATATAAGTATGGCAAGGGACTTTCTGTTTAGCACATGAGAGAAGAGAATAGGAGAGAAGTGAATGGTAAAGCCGTAAATATTGAAAATTCATCAGTTAGAAAGTTGAGGGGGGATTGGTTGGTTGGCAAGATTTGGATGGCGGGTGTTCTGTTCTCGTGTCCGTTGGAGTGAAATAGAGTGAGTGACGCGTGAATGAAATAAATAATAAAAGAAGCTTAGAAATATTTTTGTTAGGTTATGCAGTTATACTCCGTTCATTTCTTTTTCTACTCAAGCAAAGTAAGCTTCAATTTCACTCTTCCCTGAGTACATATCCTGTAACACATGCAATACAATACTGTACTTACACTGTGCTGTGGTACTATTTCTTAAACACAGTGGCATCTTTTTTATGCATTAAAAGTTACAAATATTTACTATGCAGAAAGATTTTAGTGTTAAAGTCCTTTTGCTTATAAGGCATATAAAACTGTAGGTAAGTAGAGGTTTCCTCGAGGCTTTAAAGAGTCGCTCTATTTAGTAGTAGCTAAACACCAGTAAGTAAGTCCTATGTATTTAGCAGGAATGAGAGAGAGAGAGAGAAAGTAAGAAAAGCCGTACCATGTCCCGAAATCCGTTGAATAAACATGAAAACTCCCATTTGGCATTAATGTATTTAGCATTTAGGTAGCATCAAGTGTAATTGCTCCTCCAGGGTGAAATTGCTCAGTCTGCAATGAGCTACTACTACGTAGTCCTAATGGGGATCCCTATTCCAGTGCGCAAGGAACTCAACTTGATTGTTCATCATTATGTTAGAGTCGAGGGTCCACACGTTATACTTTAACTCACATTTCAGCAAATGTAGATCTGTCCTACAAAACTTACACACATAATTTACGCATTCACTAGCGAGGAATGTAGGCTAACGAATTAGTAATGACTTTCCTTCCTTCCTACGACATACATAATGGACTTAAATATATGTACTACATACGTACAGTAGAAATTACAATGTACATATGTGAGATAGCTCCTATTATACTTCTAACTATAATATAACATATAAAGTCCAACATCACCACCACACATCTCTATTTTACGCCATATTTTTAGTCCTCCATTTATCTTTTTTTTTCTTTCTATTTACTTTCCATACTTCTACGTTTATCTTACTTTCTCGTATAGTTATATTTCTATTTTACTTACTTTTAGTAAATATAAGTATGTATACCTACTCGAGGAAATGTAGCCAAAACATGCAATAATCATAAAAAGGGTTGAATGGCTCTGCTTCTACTGTTAGTTATATAACATCCTTCCTATATCCCGTGCACACATATAGACAGAATTAAGTACATGGTACACAGTACACACACTCGACTCAAATGAAATAGAATGGGATCCGGAGAAAGGAAAAAAGAGCGAGTTTGGTGCTTTCCTTTAGTGTAATGCTTCCGAAGCCATTCCACTTTCTACTTTCACCTTCCTCCTTTTGCTTCTCCTTCTCATTTTTATCTCGGCTAGGTTTCGGTCAGGTCTATTTGTTGGTGGTGATAGGGGTAAACGGTGAAAGATACACCGGGAGGCTTTACTAGCAATAATACTAATGTTCTGCTTTTGGTCCCTTCCTTACTTTCTACATAACTTTCCATTCCTCACTGAAACTAATGTGCACAGTTTGGTTGGTAACTTGAGCACAAAGACAAGTAGGAGAGTTTTAAGGGAAAGTACAGTCTGTACTTATTATTGGTACTAGAGAAACGGGAATGGAAAAAGAGGAACTTAACTCGTAAACCTTTTCTCTGCTTTCTTTATGTCTTTAAGATATACTTTACACACAAACAGAAACTAGAGATACATTAGATGGAGAATTGGGTATCCACATAAGTCTATACAGCTACCTTCACACAATTAGTACATCACAGAATTTTATAGAGCTCCAAGCCAAGAGCCTCCCTAAAAATAAATTTAGTTCCCCCCTGAATTTTTATACACGGTTGCTGCTTTTTTCCGTAAAATAAAATATGGTGTGTCCATTACAGTTGTAGTTCTATAAGCAATTGATCACATACTGCGAATACTCCCGTAACCAACTGAACTCAACTTTAGAACTGGAATACTACTAAATCCTGAGTACAACAGTAGTAGTACATGTACATACATATGCCTAAATATATAGCAGGCATAACCAATAGTTGTTCTGTAAATGCATCTAATTAATATCTTTCTTTTATATTTCGGCTCTTTAGCACAGACCAAGTCCGTAGAAAGAGCTGTTACATTACTCCACATAGGTAGCTAAGTATAAAAGGTAAAGCCACCTATATACAATAAATTTATTTCTGTATAAAATTTGCAATGCCACTGAATAAATAGATGGGGATGGGGACATGAAAACTTACGCAAAAGTTTATGCATTATTTCACGGAGAAAAGAAGATACAAAGTAGGAAACTTTCAATATGGGGCAACTTTCCTTTATTATTGTACTACCGAAGTGTCGCGTCGTCTAGACTCAAGGCCTAGACGCAAGTTCTGGACAGAAAAATTCCTATCCAGTCTCCATTCAATATTCAATTCAATTCCTTTCAAAAAAGAACCAAGTTTTCAACAGATATTATTTTTGGCCATTGTATCGATGAACTACTAGAGGCAAAGTCAGAACTTGGGAAAACAGTAATAACTGGGACCTTCAGCAGGCTATAGCTCCCCAACCTATTTTTCGATTGGGTTGGGACCCTCTGCTGCCTTGCTTAGAAATCTTTAAATACGGACTTTTGGTCAGGGAAATGGCGGTTCCCCAAGTGGGGGGAATGGGACGGTGTTGTTGCCTATTTTGTTCTACATTAAAAGGGCTCTCGCCTTTATATTTATTTGAAACCTGTAAGTTGTCTGGCTTAAGATTTATATGCAAAAGTGTATTAAAACTTGGGCCTAATTCTGACCTTCACTGCCTTGATTAGAATGTCCAGGGTACAATAATATTTTCAAATCCGGACTTTTAGGGAACTTTAATACGTAACCCACCAGCCCTTTTCTTTTATTATTATTATTATTATTATTATCATTGCATATAATTGAATTTATTAGAGTTAATTTTGTAAACAATGTGTGTCTTGTCTATTCCCCTTGGGTGAGGGTCTTACTAGCAAAGCCCCCGTGGGTATCTCTAGAACACGGCATCCTCCTCCCCCACCTATCCACAAGTAAATTCAAAATTTTGACGTCACCATTGAATTCAGCAGTCAATATAGTTTGTGTACCCTTTTCATAATTTTAGAGGATTATTTATTAAGGTCATCCCTTTTGCAAAGGTTTATTTATTTAAGTTATCCGTTTTTCCATGGTTTATTTATTTAGGTTATCCGTTTTGCAATGGCTTATTTCTTTAGGTCATTTGTTTTGCAATGGTTTATTTATTTAGGTCATTTGTTTTGCAATGGTTTATTTATTTAGGTTATTACCAGCGAAGCTGGATGTGGATTCGTACAGTCCGTCCGTCCGTCTGTCCGTATACAAAATAACGCTTAAAGTATTGGATGGACTTCAACCATAAATGTTCAGTGATATCATAGCTCTCAGGAAATTGCAAATGGTCGAAATCGGACCACCCCAAGGGGTCCAGGGGGCAGGGGGTACGTCTTGTAAGATAAACTACTCTGTAGCTTTTAAACGGTTCAACCTTTTTAAATTGTGTTAAAGGATTTCAATTAAAGGATAAATTTCACTTTCTCACAATGCCCAAACTTATTGGGGCAATTTGAGATTTGACCAGAAACGGACTATATTATGTGGGACGATGTGAGATTTGACCAAAAACAGACTGTATTATGTGGGGCACTGTGATATTCGACTAATATTACCCTTCGCTGGTCATTAATAGTGGTTACTATACCAGTTTATTTGTTTTGCAATCCAACATCCAACTGATCCAACTACAAAACTAATACTGAGTGAATTCACACAGCACGTGCAGCGGGGCTTTTTAATTTGCACTACCCTGGACGAGAGTTCACCCTGCCTTCACCCCCCTGTCTCGATTGTGTTAGATTAGGTTAGGTTTGAAAAAAAGGCAGGGTAGTGAAGGTAGTGAGCCGGGTGAACTCTTTTCCAGGGTAGTGTAGATTATAATATGGAATGAAATTTGGTAGTCTTTAGATTCTCAGAAACTACAGTGCCACAACTACACATGCGTCTATAGTTCTCATTTGCTACTTAGGTAAATATTTCATTGAACCAGCGAATAACTTTTCTTTTGCTTTCACTGTGTTGTTGAAGCACGCAGAGCTATCGAGCTTTTGTTCATTTATGAAAGGCATTAATGCACAGTACAGAGTAGGCACATAATAGATATATGTGTGAATAATATCGACTATTTCGATTTGCTAAAGCTCTATGAAATATATATCGCTTAAGATTATGCTTTAATTAATATTTTGGTATAGCTATATATAGCCATAAACAATAAAAGTTTAAATAAATAAATAAAGGTCGCGTGGAGAAAATATGTACATATGAAGGTATCATGGAAAGAGAAAAAGAATTAATTTTATTTTTTAAGTACTAGCTGATTAAAAAAACTATCGTTACCGGCAGCATATCCGACAGTGTTGGTCTTCCGTGTTGGTTTTGGGACTGGAGGGTGTTGAGGGGCACTTGTCCCATTAACAGTGTACTTGTTGAGATAATTGATCGCCGTGGCCGTTGAGTATGTCCAGTGGGCGATGGCACTGACCGTTGGACCGTTGAAGCAAATCATCCAGAAACCAATTGTCAGAAGCCACAAATTACACCTGCGGCGACTCATGACGCTGCAACAATCCCTTAACCGCATTTCCAACATCCTTTTTCCCGTCTCTCTTTATCTAAATGGACAACTAGACCATACACTATACTGGTATGTAGTGGGGACGCGTATGACTATGTCCTAAGGAGTCAAGTGTCACATATCAGCTAAACAACTCTTGCTAACTCGAACTGTCACAACTGACAATGACGCGAAGTGACAACACCATTTCCTCGATTCCCTTCCTTTTACTATAGCAACAATAGTGGATTAAACTCTTTTAGCTCAACGTGCGACACAGTACGCGCTTTCACCAAACTTTGTTAAATAGCAAAACGGTTACTTTTCTCCAATTCAATCCATTGTTCATTCCTATAGTACTAACTAGTAATGCAGACAGGAAACACACAGTGCCTGTAGCTATTCACTCGGCTAAACAATTTGTACAGTTACCTCCAGTACAGTACAACTGAGGTGATTTGTCAATTTGAGAAAGATCAGGCAATATCAAACTTGTTTCCAAAGGAAACCTATTTTAGGGTGTATTAGGAAAACGTAGAAACAATTCATTGGAATGAAGTTACCATTTACACTTTCGATAACGTTTCCCGTACTATGTTTATTTAGCAAGTGAATCCTTATGTGTATACCTTAAGGCTGTGCTTATTGTAGTAGTATAGTTATTTTGTTTGTGTAGTACCGGTGTAAGAAACTCAAAATGTCACATTTCGAGTAACACTATTTTGAGTATTGAGAATAAAAGGAAATCTTAATAGAATTTCCTCATGAAAGATATTTCTTATCCAGAAGTATGATTTAAAGAGAAGCGTTTGTTTTGCAGGAGAAGGTTTTGCAAAAGCAGCCGAACGAAGGCTTTCCAACTCTACAACAACGTAGAAGATCTATTGTACTGTACTCTTCGAAAGTCCAGACCAGACTGAAGAGTACATTCAACGACGTAACATAGGTTACGATTAAAGAGGGCGATGCTACACTGTACTCCACTGCTTATTATACTTCCTCGAGGAATTGTGACTTTGACTAACAGTGCTGGGAGGAATAGAATGTAGTGTAGGAGCTACCGGTTTTCTGGGAGAAAGTTATCAGAATATTTTCCCAGTTAGCGCATGACGCTCTTTCTCTCTTTTACTTCTATTCACAACTCCCGATGACAAAAGTCAACAATTATTCTAATGCTGTTGCTCGTTCTCGGTGGCCTCGGCTGCTTATCTATTTACACCAATGGGGACGTCCTATACTAAATAAGTAGGACGCTAAATTGAATATACAATATGCTTGAATTTTGAATTTGAATTTATTGCTCAGATATCACCCTCCGCAGAGGTCATTACAATATCAGAAAGTATTACATAGTACAATATAGCATAGAATAAGGAGCTTAAATATTACCAGATGCTATTTCTTCAATACATGAATAGTCATGCATAGAATTGTCAAAGTCTATAGTAGGTATAGATTGTAGCTGTTTGTCAATATGAAGGTTAACATATTTTTTAAAACTATTTACATTTCTACTTAATCGAATGTTTTCAGGTATGCTGTACTATAGTGCAATACAATTAAACATAAAGGTCTTCTTATATAATTCTGTATTACCTAAATACGAAAACTACATGCACGGGTACTTATGGTAGTAGTATCATTAAAGTTGACATAATTTTTAAAATAAGGAGGACATGTATTATTAAAAATATCATATACTAATTTTAGAACCTCAACCTTATATAAATACTCTGGAAATAACCATTTAAGCGTCACAGTGATATCATGTTTTACATTGTCATACTTATTATATCCTAATACAAATCGGCCAGCACGGCGAAACAATTTTTCAACAACCTTAACATTACCCTTAGGAGCTGAGCCCCAAATAGCACACATATATCGAATCACGGGCATAATAAAAAAATTAATTACTAATTTCCTATTAACACTGGATAGGTATTGCTGCAAGGGATATAATGACAATAAGATAGAATTACATTTTTTTCACAGTACATATATATGTTCCGTCCATTGTAGGTAAGGGTCAATGGTTAAGCCCAAACATAGAATTTTATCAACAGTATGGATACGAGTACCATTAACTATAAGACTTATAGTTCCTAGTGACTTTACAATATGCGGTCTACCTACAGGCATGAATTTTGTCTTGTTAACATTTAGTTCCATACTATTATTATTCATCCACCCTGTTCCTGCTAGGAAAACCATGGATACTAAATAATGTTACTTTACTATTTGTTTAATTGTTAGAAATGTATGATGATAGAAAGTTATGAGTCAGTCTGATACGAAAGTCAGTCGATGTCACACGTACCCGTTAAGTACGTACTTGTATTGATGAAAACTTGTCAATAAATGCTTAAATGTTATCTACTGATGTCAACGAGAGTCGTTATTGTCACTAAACGTAAATAAATGGTCCTTCGAGCAAAACTTGAACTAAAATATGGAAAAACGGTTAACTACAGAAGAAAATGTTCGGAAGAGTAGCAGATTGCAGGGACGAGAGCCTGAACCACTGGAGGAGCCCACCAGAAGAGGCCGCCGTGTAAATAGGGATCGAGCTGCAGATGTGGAGAAAACTCCTTCGGATATTGATGTGGAAGATGACAAAAGAACGGTTGTGTCTGTGATGTCACGAAAAAGTAGAACATCAGCAGGAAGCCAAAAATCGAAAGCAAGCAGTATCAGACGAATGAAGATAATTGCTGATATCGAAGCAAACGATGCAATTGAAAAGTTAAAGCGAGAAAAGAAAATTATGGAGCTAGAGATAGAGGGAAAAATGAAAGAAATATTAAAGCAGAAAAAACTTCGAATGCTTGAAATTGAAGATGCATGTGAAGATGGTGAAAGCGATTTGGATGAACTGGAAAAGCAATCCAAAGTTGACGATAGGACGAAGAAATCATCCAATGAAATCGTCGGAGATTGGCTTAGCACTTGTGACAAGGGTCACAAAGAGAAAGTCCCGGAGAAAGATTTTCATGGAGAAATTTCCGAAAACAAAAAACCAAAAACACCGGAACTAAAAAGTTGCTGTGGAGACCTGAGCTATCTTCTTGCACGAAAAACGATGGGGAGAGATCTGCCTAATTTCAACGGAAACCAGCAGAATGGCCTTCTTTCTTCCGTGAATATCAACGATCGACTAAGGAGTGCGGATATACTGAGGTCCAAAACATTTATAGACTAAAGAAATGTTTAAAAGGGGATGCAATGGAGATGGTATCATTTATGTTCGATCTTCCCGAAAATGTAGGAATGATTCTAGATGCACTTGAGATGCATTATTATGCATATAAGACCTGAATACATTATTGACGTTTTAATTGAAAAAGCCAAGCAAACACCATCGCCTAAAGAAGAAGATCTTCAAAGCTTAATGAAATATTCGAATTCAGGACGAAATCTAGTGGCTACGATGATATCTCTAGGAAGTACCGCTCATTTAGCTAATCCACATCTCATAAGGGAGTTAGTGCAGAAACTTCCAGCTAATTTAATGCTACAATGGGGAAAGCAGCTATCAAAGAATCGCCATCGAGAAACAAATCTTGAGGAATTCTCCGAATGGTTGTTCTCCTTCGCTGAAGCTGCCAGTTTTGTCCGATACAGACCTTTCAAATCTGGAGAAAGTGATTCTCATCAACCAAATTTTAAACGGGACTGGGAGAAAGTAAAGAAAGAATCTTTTCGACCAACCGGAACTGAAAATAAAAAGGATTTTACGTTCTGTTCTAAATCTGGACATACTATTTTAGAATGTCGAAAATTTCAGAACGAAAAAGTAGAGGACAGGTGGAATTGGGTGAAAGTTGAACATTGTTGCTTTCGTTGTCTCATATCAAAGCACAGGAAGTCTGACTGTACCCTGAAGTCAATGTGTGGAATAAAAAATTGCAAAGCGGATCACCATCCATTACTCCATAAGGAAAATTATGAAAGAAGGAGTAATTCGGATGAAAAAAGTGAATTCACAACATATACCCGATTATATAAACAAGTATTTCTACAAATATTACCAGTCACTGTTAGTGGACCCGCTGGAGAAATTTATACATATATTATGCCATGTTGGATTCTGGATCCACTGTATCACTGATTGAAGATGAATTGGCAAGTAAACTTGGTTTAAAAGGACAAAGAAAACCTTTATTCGTAAAAAGATTATCTGGAATGAAAAATTCAGATGAAACCTCTCAATGTGTTCCTCTCCAAATCAAGGGAAAAGATGAAAAAGACATTTAGCAAATTAATGTTCGAACAAAAAAGAATCTGCAACTTGAATCACAAACTGTTAATGTGAGCAAATTGAAAAGCCATTGGAAATTTTTGTCAAATATCAAATTGACTGAGCTGAAAAATGCAACCTCTAGTATTCTACTTGGACAAGACAACTGTGACTTAATAGTCTCACGGGAAGTTATTCTGGTCCAAAAAATGCTCCTGTAATTTCAAAAACAAAGCTAGGATGGGTACTGCATGGGAATATGTCGATAGTGAAAAATCGAGTCGATGAGGAGATAATTTTTCATCTCAGCACTCATAATGATGAAAATGATTCACTCCACGACTTAGTCAAAGATCATTTTTCTACCGAATCTTTTGGCGTTCGTGTGATGAAAAGTGAAATAAAGCCAAAGGAGGAACTAAGAGCGGAAGAAATAATGAAATCGACAACTAAGAGAATAGGAAATCGATTTGAAACTGGCCTTTTGCGGAGAAATGATAATGTAAGATTCCCGGAGAGCAAGAAAAATGCAATGAGAAGATTATTCGTAATGGTAAAGCAAATGGACAAATGTAAGCAATTTGCTGATCTGTATTGTTTGAAAATAGAAGAATATATAGAAAAGGGATTTGCTCGGAAGCTTAGAGTAGAGGAAAAGCAACAAAATTCACAAAAGAATTTTTATTTGCCACACTTCGGTGTATTTAATATCAATAAACCTGGAAAACTAAGGATTGTTTTCGATGCTGCAGCAAAAGCAAACGGAATCAGTTTTAATGACGCTTTATTGAAAGGACTGGACCTACTAAATCCTCTCACAGGTGTTTTGATGAAATTCCGAGAGAAAAAAGTTACATTCATGGGAAACATTAAGGATGTGTTTCATCGTGCACTTATTCGACACGAAGATCAATGTGCTCAACAGTTTTTATGGCGTGGTATGAGAAGAACGGGAGAACCGGATGTAATGAAGATGTGTGCAATGACTTTTGGGGCAACTTCTTCTCCCAGCTCTGCAGAGTACGTAAAAAACAAGAATGCAAGTGAATTTGAGCACCTATACCCAGAAGCTACGAAAGGGATTTTGGAAAAGCACTATGTAGACGATTATCTGGATTGCTGTCACACTGAAGAAGATGCTATAAAAATAATACGAGAAGTTATTTTAGTTCATTCTAAAGGAGGCTTTGAAATTTGTAACTGGATTAGTTATGGCCCAAGTTATGGCCCATCGGATATCTCATCGGATGGCCCAAGTTATGGCCCAATTTATGGCCCATCGGATGGCCCAAGTTATGGCTCAAGTTATGGCCCATCGGATGGCCCAAGTTATGGCCAAACGGATGGCCCATCGGATGGCCCAAGTTATGACCAAAGTTATGGCCCAAGTTATGGCCTATCGGATGGCTCATCGGATGGCCCAAGTTATGGCCCAAGTTATGGCCTATTTGGATATCCCATCGGATGGCCCAAGTTATGGCCCAAGTTATGGCCCATCGGATGGCCCCAGTTATGGCCCATCGGATGGCCCAAGTTATGGCCCATGTTAGGGCTCAGCGGATGGCCGATTGGATGGTCCAATTTATGGCCCATCGGATGGCCCAAGTTATGGTTCAAATTATGGCTCATGTTAGGGCCCATCGGATGGCCGATCGGATGGTCCAATTTATGACCCATCGGATGGCCCATCGGATGGCCGATCGGATGGTCCAAGTTATGGCCCATCAGATGGCCCATCGGATGGCCCATCGGATAGCCCAAGTTATGGCCCAAGTTATGGCCTATCGGATGGCCCATCGGATGGCCCAAGTTATGGCCTATGTTATGGTCCATCGGATGGCCCATCGTATGGCTTATCGGATGGTCCATCGGATGGCCCAAGTTATGACCCAAGTTATAGCCAATGGGATGGCCCAAGCTATAGCCCAAGTTATAGTTAATCGGATGGCCCATCGGACGGCAAGTTATGGCACAAGTTATGGATCACCGGATGGCCCATTGGAAGGCCCAAGTTATGGGCCATCGGATGGCCCAAGTTATGGGCCATCGGATGGCCCAAATTATGGCCCAAGTTATGGCCCCAGTTATGGCCCATCAGGTGGCCCAACGGATGGCCCAAGTTATGGCCCAAGTAATGGCTTACGTTATGGTCCATCGGATGGCTCATCGGATGGACCAAGTTATAGCCCAAGTTATGGCCCATCCGGTGGTTCATCGGATTGCTCATATTATGGCCCATCGGATGACCCATCAGATGGCCCAAGTTATGGCCCATCGGATGGCCCAACGGATGACCCATCGGATGGCCCAAGTTATGGCCCAAGTTATGGCCCTTCGGATGGTCCATCGGATGACCCATCGGATGGTTCAAGTTTTGGCCCAAGTGAGGGCCCATCGGATGGCCTAACGGATGGCCCAAGTTATGGCTCAAGTAATGGCCCAAGTTATGGTCCATCGGATGGCCCATCGGATGGCCCAAGTTATGGCCCATCGGATGGCCCAAGTTATGGCCCATCGGATGGCCCATCGGATGGCCGAAATTATTGCCAAAGTAGCGGCCCATTTGATGGGCCATCGGATGGCCCAAGTTATGGCCCTAGTTATGGCCCATCGGATGGCCCATCGGAAGGCCCAAGTTATGGCCCATCGGATGGCCCATCGGATGGCCCAAGTTATGGCCCATCGGATGGCCCATCGGATGGCCCAAGTTATGGCCCAAGTTATGGCCAATCGGATGGCCCAAGTTATGGCCCAAGTTATGGTCCATCGGATGGCCCATCGGATGGACCAAGTTATAGCCCAAGTTATGGCCCAAGTTAGGTTAGGTTAGTGTTTTAGTGCCGAGGTTAGTGTTTTAGTGCCGAGGTTAGTGTTTTAGTACCGAGGTTAGTGTTTTAGTACCGAGGTTAGTGTTTTAGTACCGAGGTTAGTGTTTTAGTGCCGAGGTTAGTGTTTTAGTACTGAGGTTAGTGTTTTAGTACCGAGGTTAGTGTTTTAGTGCAGAGGTTAGTGTTTTAGTACCGAGGTTAGTGTTTTAGTGCCGAGGTTAGTGTTTTAGTGCCGAGGTTAGTGTTTTAGTGCCGAGGTTAGTGTTTTA
>JAQFYC010006085.1:0-12891 GCA_034694165.1 Tomocerus mixtus | reverse complement strand
CTTTAATGATTACGGAAGCGACTATCTTAAATGCTTTAATTATGATGGAAAAGTGGACACACACACACACACACACAGACAGGAGCTCTACATAAGCCCTGGGTCGGGCTAAAAAGGGCACTTAGCTTCGACATGGCGTTACCTATATTACAACTATATACTAATTTCTACCGTATATTTAGTTTACTCAATTAAACAGCTTACTAGAACTGAAAATTCACAGAAAGTAAAATCAGATTCCAAATTGAGAAAAGGATAGTGAACTGCTATTCAGTTAAACAGACATCACGGACTTTAGTAAATAGTAAGCAAGCTAAACAAGTGCATGCATTTAGCATTTATTACGCATAATCTATTTGCTATTGATCTAGTATACTATTCTGCGAAGACTTTCTCATAAATAACAAAAGCACAGTTAAAATATTGCTGACCTTTCTGATATAATACAGCCAAACCTCTTTTAGTAGACACCCCTATTTAGTAGATCACCTATTAGTGTCCATTTTGACTATGCTCCTATGTAAAATTCCCATGTTGCATGTTAAATAAGGTTCCCTCTTTAGTTGCCATTGAACGGTCAGGAAAGAGACAAAAAATATTCGCAATGAGTATAGGTTGGGCGTGATGGATTCTAAATATTTATAATTTTCACAAAATACTGAAAGCATTTTATGGATTGATTTGAGGTTTGGCACACGCTTAGCTTAGGTGTACGTGATTATTACCCTAAGCCTGTCGTACTCGCTGATACTGGAACAATTTTTAGGATAGTTTTGCTGCATTCAATAAAGTCCTAAATTACTAAAAGCACTTGACTAAAATTGCTGTCAGAAACACTTGTAGTCGATTTCGTCGATTTGAAAGTAATGTACGTGGCAGTACAATCAATGTTTATCATGTTTATCTTAGCTGCGCCAATTTCTATAATTTGCTTTTAGATACATAGTTTAAAGGTTCTGAATTATGGCTTTTACTAAAAAAGCCATAATTCGTTTGAGTATTTGCGTACCAATGTAAAGTTTCCCAAACTCTATAATTTTAATGTCCTAATTGTTAGTTAGATTTGCATCTCTACTCACAAAAACAGCGGAGATTTTACAAATTGCAGTAATTGCTGACTCTTAAATATTTTGTTAGAAAAAGAATGTAGTCAATACATTCTGTTTGTGGCTTCAAGCGAACATTCCATATTCGCGGGCCTACGTGCAATCACAGAAAAATATTTAGCAAAATAAATATAAAAAAATTAGCAAATATGTTTTCTGAAAAAGGGAAATTTCATTTTGGAATATTAATATCTTTAGGCAATTTATTCTTGAGTCTGCCATTCGTTTGGGACGCCCAGAGAAAGCAACTAGCACGTCCGAAAAATAAAATATTTTACTACTTAATGGCAATTAATTGTACATCTTTTGTAGTGGTATGTTTGTGGATAAGTGCTGCTCTCATATTTTCTGTATCATCTGGCAAATTCTATCAATATGGGTTAAGTTTCGTTGGAGCCATGCTTATGTGGATGCTTGTTCTGGAATTAGCAAATCTATGCAAAAAGAAGGATCACATGATACAATTTACAAATTCCTTCATTTTTGCCTTAGATCAGTTCAAAAGTGAGCTAAAATATTAATTTTATTTAGGTTATTTATGCTGGTGAAAGTATTGTAAAGTGCCAACTACAATATCATTACGCACATATATAATTACTAATTAATCATAACTTTGTAATGAATTTAAACATAACTCTTTTGACCATTTCAGAAACGAATATCCTGAAAATCCCAAGTCAACAAATTAAAGTGATAGAATATCTTTTAATTATGTGCAATACTGTCACAATTACATACCCCGTAATCGTTTTCATTTGGACTGCAGTTGACGTCGAAAATATTTTGCAATTTATTTTAGGAATACCACGGGAATATCACTACAAACCTTTTACGGTAATGGTTCCTTTAGGGGCGTATTGGGTTTCGTCTGGACTACTTGGTTGTGTAATGTACATCTTCGTTCTCAAAATCAGCGGCTGTCTCTTATTCATTCACGTTACGAAGGCTATTAGGTATAAGCAATTAATATAATAGCTATTTTTCATACTTTACAAATGCAAAAAATATAATAAGCTTTGGTAATAACAAAGATTGTAATTTGTTCAACGAAATATTCAAATGAATTATAGATTCCCCAAGCTGAATGGGAAATATCCTAATGGTGATGCCAGCAAAATACCATCTTTGGAAACAGTTGCAAATCTAACACGGTTTTGTACTCTTTTTTCTCTAAGATTTGACGAGATCTGCAAAGAAATCATAACGCCCATACACGCACTTATAACCCGAATGACAGTCATGTCTAATTTAATTGTACTCAGATTTAAGAAGAGCTAAGCGGAATACAAACCCTGGTTTTCATCGGGATGTCAGTTGGAGGAACTGGAATGTGGGTGACCTATTTGCATGGGCTCTCCATTATCCACACCTATTCGAAAAGCTGCATTGGATCATGGAAACGAGTTGCTCCACTAAACCCGGAGGAGCGTTTATACATGAAAAAATTTCGGAAATCCTGTAAACCTAATGCAATAACATTTGGGGATTTTTACATTGTCAAGAAAAAGTCCGCTCCAAATTTTATTTTGAGCATTTGTAAGGGCACGGCAAAACTTCTAGTTTATTTTCAGCAATAGTATAAATAGGACGAAAACTGAAGTTGTAGTTCGGTGTATCGCTTCATCTGTTGGAGAAAAGGTGTGCCCATTTTTTGTAAATAACAAAAAATCTATTAAATCGATATTAGCTAAATGAAATGAATGAGTTTACTATAATATAAAGAAACTTAAAATACAACGAGTACTGTAAAATTAACTCAGCCTACACTAATATTGTATTTGATTTCGTAATATGTTCTTTCTAACTCTAAATGCATATTTATACTAATTATATATACTCTACTGCCTACTATTTATTATAAGTATACATCTATGGTTGTGATGTTTGCAATTTTTTATGTCAAGGAGCTTAATAATATTCATACCTAGCAATAAAAGACCCACCCATCACTTTTAACACTTTATAATAATGGGCTAAACTAAGTCATTTTATATTTCTAATGTAGTACCTTTCTATGTCAATAAAATACCAGTAAGTCCAAATAATACATGAAAACGCTTATCTTAGTTTTACCTAAAATATTACAAAATATTTTCACCATCAATAATTTATTTACAATCGTTTGAACTGAAAAGCTGTAACTGCTGATTTACTTATTTGTATTATATCATTTCATGCGACAGTAAAATTTATAAGTAACTCAAACAGCTAATTCCCTAGTAATATTGTAAATTATTTGTAGGCTTCCTGTAGTATGCAATTTCAGCTAATACAAAAATATGGCAATCTTTTCGACACTAACTGTACTGAAAGTCTTGCGTTATAATCTTCAGCATTGCCATCGTGGTACATTATACCTAAATCTTGATTAAATGTAGAAATTTCTACGGGTAACTCTCTTTGTGTCGAACGCCAAACAAAAGACGAGCGACGCTTAATTAGGCTGCCGTCTGTCCAAATGTATCCTACATAAATAAGTATAAAGATTTAGTATAGTTTTTGGTGCCCTTTTCGTCATCGTTCGTACATTTTATATATTTTTGAAGCGTGACAAAGAGAATTGATGCTTTCTATATTATGTATACTTATTTATTAGTATATGAGGAATTTGCATACTTTCATTTGGTATACGGCTCTGAATCCAATTTATCTCACTTTGACTGTCGAATCTAGCCAGGTCCATTCCCATACTTTTGCAATTATTTTTGGCCGTAATTTGAGTCACCTTCATATAGCAAAATAGAATTAACACTAAAACAATGATTAGAAATATATTAGACATAAAACATTGCGAGTCTGTACGTAATTGATTGACTCATATTATTTATGCAATAATATGGTTAGGCGTAGGTCACTGTCAACGGTTTGTCCGATTGACCCCATTTTTACAGAGTGGCGTCCTCTTGTCACCCAAAGGACGTATACGTTTATTTTAATCCGTTCAAAAGTTATCGTGTTTACCGACACCGGACGGACAGACAGACAACATAAACGCATAGATTGACCTTCGTCAATCAATAATGTATATGTATGGGTATATATCAAGCGCCCTGTATTGTATAATATGACGTAAGTCGTCGAAATAAGATTACCTCGTTTCTGTCAATGTAAAAACTCCGACCATTATAGGACCCCAAGAGTGTCAATGAGGGATTCGCTTGAAATAATTTCTCTGATAAAATTCCTTGATCTTCTAAATAGAAAGTTATTGAATTTAATGTTTTACAATTTTCTTTTTGTGAAAATTAGAACTAGAGTAATGTAATTTGACTTTTGAATTTAACCAAATTATGCCGAAGCCTGTAATAAATATTTGTGACCACGTGTGAAGTTATAATACGCATTTTTATTCTATTTTACTTTCCCTATACTTTGACTTTGGACCAGCAAATTTTGTATTGAGATAAAAATTCTAAAAACTGATGGCTCTGTAAAACACAAATGAAATATTTTTCGGTATTTTTGTAATAAATAAAAGTTGATTTACGAAAGCTTTTATATTCTATCGATCCTGCCGATGCCGAATTCAGAGGTCTCAGAGTACATATCACTAGTAATAATAGTTTACACATAATTTTATTTGGTAGAATGTTTAGCTGACGATGAGTAACAAACTATTATTGCGTCGAAATCTATCTATATATGCACTCGATTCGTTTGTGTTTTTTTCTTGATGCGTATCAATTCGCGACAATTCACGACAGTAAAATAAATTCAAATGAAAACTGAAATTGTTAAATTGCAAACTGTATTTATACATTTTCCTACTTAAAATATTGTTTTATATATTATCTTCAGCTATTATGTCACATGTGGACATTTGCACGTAATTATTTATTACTATTTAATCAAGCGCAAAAGCTGAGATACTTAAAATTATTATTATTTTTATAAGTTTGACTTTGTAATGTTTACGTAATTGCACAATCTATATATACATAGTGTCAATGATCTGCTGATGAATATTGTACATAATTGCTTTGGAGATTAAGTACAAAAGTTAAGTTTAACTAAATTATCAATAAACATAAAAGTTGAATAGAGTAATAAGCTTATTACTAAATGCGTCACACGAATAAACACTTAGCATGAGAGTTTTTATTTATTGTTGACTTTCGATTCTTGTTTTGTATGGAAATACAAATACAATAAATAATAGAATAAATAAATGATAAGAAACATACAAGACAGAAGTAACTATTAAAATTGAATTAATCATTATTTTTTTGTTATGTTTATGTGGAAGATCCACCATTATTTAGGTTGGCCAAGTATTAATCAATGAAATGATGTATATTTACTGGCAATTTGCCCACTTTACATAAATACTAGTAATTATATTGTCATTAGTAAAAATTATTTATTATTACTATTATTATTATTATTAATCTTGCAAATGTTGCAAAAGTAATGTTGCAAACGCAAATTAATGTTGACTGATAATAAGTGTTAAGTGCGTTGCGTATTCATAGTATACCTACCTAAAAGAAACAAGCCCAAGTCAATTACATTCCCTAATATCCATCAGGTGCGATGCAAGCATACATTTACATGATTTTTCATACATGATTTATATGATTATGTCATCGTCTAAAGCCTTTAAATAAAACCCGACGGATGTTTATTTTCATTAGAATACATAAGTCTAAATGTGAATATGATTTAAAAGCGTTTACTGAATGATTGCTAAACTATTTATTAAGTGATTGAGAATCCAATTTATAAGAACAATTGGTCTGTCTACCCGCTGTAGCTTTCCAATTTTTTTTTTGCTTTCAGAAGTTGATAGAGTAGGTTCTAAAGCTCTATCAATTGTAGGGTCAGATGGGACCACTTAAAAGATCGTGGAACTTGTACCAAATTTCCATCTACAAGACGCAGTATGTCAATTAACATTTATTAAATAAACTTAATTGGAAAACTTCCGTACTTTTTACCCACAAGAAGGATGCGTAAATATACTAACTTTCAAGCAATGGCTTTTTACACATAATTTAAAAATAATTATAGTGGACAATCATTATCGCAAATTCGGTGAGACCGCTTTGGGCTAATTCTTGGAGCTTCTGTGTTGTTATAAATTCCGCTTCTTTTATCTTTTGAAGGTAAAATGTCGACACAGAAAAGATCACTAAAGTAAAATATTTAGTAAATGATCCACACTGTAAAGACAATAAGTTGTCAGAAAGCAATGTTAATGCATTAAAAATATTTGTACTTTACTACTATTGCAGGATATATATCTTACCTTCATGAAATATCTTTGAGTTATCACTATTAACAAGAAAAAACCCCAAACGGGAAGTGACGTCACGATTACTATTACATGTCCACAATGAAAAGTCAATTGGGAACCCATTGTCTTTCCTACCGAAAGATCCAATCCATGTTGCATTAAATGCCTCTTCAGAAACAGTTGTTACGTAGCCGAAAATTGAGCCTTTAATTATATCCGTAGGATTTGGTGCGTTCAGCCAATTCTCTGTGGTTTGTATTTCGGTTGTCGAAAAGTGTTTAAAAGTTCGCTTATTATTTGACTTACTATAAGTGCCAATAGCTCGTTTTGAAATTGTGTTTATAGCATTCATGTCTTTCATATCAATCTTTGTATTCCAATTCATTTCCATTGGTCCGCCGTTTAATTCTACCAACTATTCCATTAAAAGTTTTTATTCTGAATGTACTGATTAGTATAAATTTTATAGACAGATCGAAATAGGAGTATGTGAAACTATCTTAATAGATATTAATATGAATAATATGATACCTTTCCAAGATGTTGAGAGAAATCGGTAAACTGGGGTTCCAAATTAGAGATTTGGGTATTTGACTGCGGATCTCCATGATTTTGGACCACAATAATGGTCAGGATAAAAATTATTCCTGTGATATCTTTGGGCATGATAAAAATATTGAATGATCTACAATATTTAGTATTATTATTACGAATAGGTAGCAAAACAGAAATTTCTTCAGAAACCAAAACTTTCTTTGAAAGTTTAATGATGAAATTACATTACAGTGTTTATCTTTTTATACTTTTCACTTATTTAATAATTTATGTAAATATTCGTGTTTTTGTTATAAATAATTCAGTTGTTATTGAGTAGTACCTATTTATATGAGGAAATGGCCAATGGTGCCATAAATGCAGTCAGTTAATAGTTGTTGATAGCATACATAGTAGATAATAACACCACAGAGCAGAGTGGAGCTTTTGTTTTGGTATAATTAGGAAAGGTAAATATCCTAATTTTGTTTTGGGACCACACTTTTCTCAGCTTAGTGTATGAATGCATATTTATATTTCCACTTAAATCGGTTCATGATATAATATGGGGATTCAAAGCAAAAACGAAATAATCACTTATGTTTAAAATTCGGCTTATATTCGCGGACTGGGCATGCGCAGAAGAAAATTGGTTTATTTTCGCGAAAAAAATAATCAACTCTACCGTGGATTATTTCAAATAAGCACTTATGTTTATTTGCTTTGAATCCCCATAATGTTACTTTGTAAACTATAAATGTTTAATTAATGCTTCTCCGTACAACAGGTTACTTTATCATTACTAGTGGATGAATTTCATTTCATTGCTGTACTTGTTACACAGGATGTATACTTGCTAATAATTAGTGTTATGCTAACATGTTAAATAATAATAATAATAAATATTATGCTAAAGATAAAATATACTAATATGTACATATATATAACAATCGTGAAAAAACAAATCGGACAACGCCGATTTTTAAACGAACACATTTGCACACGTTGTTTTTGCATTTGCAACTTTCAGTATTGAAACAAGAAACAAACATTTTAGAAGAGTAAGCTGGAATAATTTGTAAATAACGTATTTTAGATGTCCACATAATGGTCAGCATTTACAAGAAATGTTAATAAAGTAAAATTATAATAATAATATGCTCTTGAAAGGGCAAACAATACTAATTTAAATCATAATCTCCGCAACAAAAGTATGATTATTGTTTCTACTTAACCTTTGCTAAATTAGTAAGGTTAAGAGTTACGTTGAAAGCTTTAATTTATATTGATAGTTATTCATGGCTATGACAATGACAAGTACACATTGATAAAACTTTTTATTATTTATTCACTGAAAAATATTTTTTACTTATTAAAGTCCATTATAAGTACCACATAAAATCAATGGGAGCTTTTGGGCCTTTTTTCAATCCATGCCTTGATATTAGGAATGTTGTATACTGAATTCTGTAACTTTTGCAAGTTAGGGTAGCCCTCCAAGCAGTTTTTGTCGACAGTATCCTTGTACAAATCCAGGGTATTAGCAAAGTGAACATCTGCCCATGTCACGCTTTTGCCAACAAGAAAGTCTCCTTCCTTATTTGCAAGAATATTTTCGAACTTGCCAAGATATTTTTGAAACGAGAATTCCACCAATCTTTCTAACCGTTCTTTCTTTCTGGTTTCATCAACTTCTTTGTAGTACAACTTCCATTCTAAAATAAGAGAAACACATTTAAGCCAGTAAGTTTAGTTTGTGTCTTTTAACGCTCTTAAACAAATCAAAATAATTAATGTTTAATCTTAGTATTGCTCTAGTACCTGCTCGAAGATCCATCATAGAGTCCACCAGTTCGTCACACCGTGCCGCCTCTAAATCATTGGCTCCAGTCAAATTAAATCTTCTTGCCAAATATCTTAAAATTGCACACGATTGGCCAATAATAGTTCCATTTACCTCAAGAATGGGCAGTTGGGCCCAAGGGAAGCCTTAAATAGAACATTCAAAAATTTTACTCGTCAATAAAATACAATAGGTATATACTGCTACCAAAATATAATGATTTATGGCAACACAGTCATGAATTTAAGATATTGCCGACTATCCTAAGAATAATTTTAACATATTGTATAACTTAAACTTACTTTCTTTAACTTCGGGCGACCAATCCGATTTATCAATCCTGACATCTTCATATGGCACATCGGCTAAAGCAAATAAAAGTCGAATTGTTTCTCCTCTAGCACGAACATTAAAGTAGGTCAATGTATACTTATCGGTTGCCATATTTGTTACTACGATTCTTGCAACAGTTGTAAACACGGATCTCAAAATAATTAGATAATTGTCTTATATGCTCAAATATATGTACATATAACCAAAATACGAGTTTATCTTTTTGATAGTAATTTTAACGTGTTCGTTGCACTGAAAAGTGTCAATGTAATGTATGCAACGGTAGAGCTATTAGCTATTTAATTGAAAGTACACAGTATCGACACATAGACACGAACAAGTTATTAAATTAACAGAGATACTGACACAAGGTAAATTCACGTACACGTTCTCCAAGTTTATTACTGTGACATTGGGCAAACAAAAATAACATAAGCTACACAACTTTCTGTCTGCTTATTATGTAACCTTGAAAAGATGAACTCGGATGAACTAAAGATAGCATGTTATATTAAGTTCCTATATACATATAGTACTACGTAAAAAATTAACATAATATTGCCATAGTTAAGGTAGGTAGTAGGCTTGCTAGGTTACACCTTACTATTTAGTTGAACATTTGTGTTATGCGTGTTTCTCCAGATATTTTATATTATTCCAGATATTCCAGACTGTTTTATTTGAATTTGTATAGTAATTTTCACACATTCCAACATTGGAGAGCAGGTTAAACGTATGCATAATGCATTAATAGAAGGCACACACACGTTTGTCTACGGTCTCAATGTCTCAATATTTATTCCAAAGTGATGAAAATGAAGTGGTCCATGCAATACTATATAAATTGTACGAAACGAAGTGCTGATACTAAAATTTATATTCCATGAATATTTTGTCTCATATCATACATGATTAATGATTAGACATATTATTACATCACCATAATTCTACATTAACAAAAGAAATATGCAAGAATTACAAAAAAAATTACAAAGTAATGAATCTGAGAATGTTGTTGAATTTGGCTGCTTTGTGGTAGAGATGCTAGTCACGTCGAAAGCATTCTCCACGAAAGAGGAAAAGTCCTCTGTCTAAAAAAGGATTCGTATTTCATAATAAGATCACCATTATACTACAGATACATTCATATTATTAATTAATCTTCATGATAGGTTTCTATTTTCGGGAGCCACTCTTAAGTAGATTTACTTACCCCTTCGAAGGCATCTTTCCATGTCAAAAACGCACATATTAGAAAACGTCCTAATTTCTCGCCCAAATAGCCCACAAATGGGCTCGTAATTTCTTGTGCATCGCAAGGCACAGTCATTCTGCAAAATATTATTCTGCAATTAAGTAGAACAGTTTCAAAGCAGTAATGCGAGACCAAAATTATTTTATTGAAAATTGTTGTTATAATACCGATTGACGCGGTTGTCGATGCGACTCTCCTTCAATTGCAAGCATAATAACAAAAATCAAAACAAGAGACATACGCCTAGACCTTAACGATCTATAAGCACTTGCCAAAACAAGAAACTGGATGGATAACATCTTAAAATGAATGGACTTATGAGTAGCAACTCACTGTTTACTACCAACAGTACCAACCAATCTAAGGAGAAGAATTTTGGAAATGATTCTTCATTTATACTATATTAACATCTTATATATTATTTTTTATTGTGCAACGCTTTTGTAGCTTGTAAAATGACTTGTAATATTTTAATACCACATCTGTAAAGTATGTATATATTTTAATTTAAATGAAAAGCCGGAAGAAATTACATAGATAAGGACTTTGCATTGGTTTCCGCCGCAAATTGCAAAACGAAGGTGTCCAATTATATACCTATATCTTAAGGTAGTGGCTTAGTAAACGGATTTGTAGCTGTTTATGCCTTGTTTCACAGTGCATGCATAATTAATAATTATTGATACTGCTTTGTACTGTTTATTGACATTCGGAAGAAAATAATTTCATTGCCAAAATATTGTCATCTGTGACAAAACGAATAGACTCTTCAATTTTCGATTTAATTTACGACTATTACGATAAAAAATAGTGAGACATGTGTGAAACCAAACCACAAAATAAAGACAGCGTTTTATTTTTTGTCTATTTTGTGTTGCACGGCACTTACTGTGATGATATTGATAAGCTTGATGTACTTATTGTTGACTTTGGCAATACAATAATACACTATTGCATACTAATACTATCAAAGCAACCATTAGTAGGTGTCGTGAATATTTTTCACGGCATGAAAAGGATAAAGTTAAAGTATTAATAGAATTCCATTATTATGTACTAGGTGAGTAATGTAAATATCCCACAAGTAGATTTATACATTTATATGTCTATAAAAGGAGATACAATATTATGTAACAGGAGCATACAAGACACAGGATATAAGAATAAAAAAAATGAAAATTACGTAATGGTGAATTAAGCAGATGCAGTTTTGTAGTGTTTTATGTATGCGTACTCGCGTACCAAAAGTGATTATATCGAGATTGCACCCACACTGCACTGCACACTACTGGAGTGAAATATATTCACGTTATATACTATATATAATAGCAGTACACAACAATGATGCTACATTACAATATTACAAACAAACAAAAATTCGTTTAGTGCAGATTTACTGATATTTATGTAATTCTATATAATATGTATATAACGGCACGAGGCAACAAAACGGAACTGTAGCATAACAAATACATTTTAAAGTAATGTACATACTAGACCACTTAGCATTTTGACAATTGTGATCGCCAATATTGTTTGTCCAGATATAGTTTCCCTATACCGTATTGTCTAAATCGCTTTATTGCTAAGTATCCACAACTAGAATTGATAATTCAATTACTACGATTACAATATTAATATTGTAATATTGGTATGATACGAAAAAATGAAAGATAATAATTGTAAGTAATATGGAAATGTGGCCAAATGATTTACGCTAACAGAATCTGTGCCCACAGTTGAAATATTTTTCTGAGTTTTTAATTAGAAACCAAGTGTTAACTACAATCCCATTAAAAATCTGCATTTGGTTGTTCATTAAAGATATGTGTCATTTCGATACAACTATATAGAAACTAATATTTACACATTTTAAATCTATTTTTATGCATATGTTTTGCTGATTAATACATATTTCTATGTCATTATGGTAATCAATTTAAAAAAAATGCAGTTAAAATAATGCGATGTGATATGGAAAATAAAGTCTGCTAACGCAATATCATTGTGATTGTTGAAGTTGGATGATTGATTATATCTCTGGGCCTCCTAGTAATTTTCAATTTACAACTTAAGTTTTAGGTGTCCATTTTTGGGATTATTATGATCGCGATTGAAATGATGGAAGTGCTATTTAAATATACACAATTAAGTTTGAGGAAAAATGCGTTTTAATACACAGATTAATTTAGTTGTTGTTAAGATATAATTTTCAAACAAGGTAAAATGTGAATTGCAGTGTGTGTTGATAATTTAAACATTATAGGCTAGGTATATATCGTTACACTATTCAAGTTCGTCATGGTACAATGTGTCGGTCTGGTTTAATGAATCCGATTTGTTTGGTTTAACTGTAACCGGGACCTCGACGGGTTGGAGAATTAGGAGATTGATTTCTCGAAAAGCACTCTCCTTGGAAGAGAAACTGTCCTTGACCTTTAAACGGAATTATTATTGCAGTTTACCGATAGATTAAATTTACTAGCAAGATACTTATCTTTAGATGTAGGTTCATTCCATGTCAAAACGTACGGCGAGTACTAAACTGGCCGCATTGAGTTTGGCTGTTGCTGCATAAGTACAG
>JAQFYC010006084.1:0-12894 GCA_034694165.1 Tomocerus mixtus | reverse complement strand
TTCCCCGTTAACTGCTTAATCAAACTGGTAAATTCAATATTTATTTAAAATTTGTCGTATTAATGTTTTGACCCAATAAATGAAATTACAGTTTTTGGCTAGGCATTACCGGTAATGCCTTATTACCGATTTTACCGGTAACATATGCACCTTCAAGCTGTTTTTGGTGAAGCAATTTGTGATCAAAACCAGGAAGATGATAATATCTAATGTAATATTTATATGAATGTGTTTCTGAATATTGTTGTAACCTTAGTATGAACTTGTGTTGGTCAATGTTGAACATGGTGAGATATATGCATATTATCTCATACATGCAAATACTTTCCCATCCTTGCAATTCTTGTGCATAAATAATCAGTATTCCCTCACAGGAATAATATTTGTTGGTTAATTTTGCATGAAAATTAATACTAAGTTTTGTAATGCCCCATAATTTTTTCAAATTATTAGCTTTTAGAAGAAATAAAGGAAATGTGTATTCAGAAACTTCTCTCATACATTCTCTCTACCCCTACCAAAACATACATACTACATGCATATGCATATATACATATAACATATCTATACTCATACATAATTTCCACCCTAACATAATGTAATTTATATGTATATGTTGCATCAATCATAATAATTAATTAATAATCAGGAATTTTACGTAATATAACTCAAAAATATATTAAGAGCTAGCTAATTAAGGTATTTAACACTGTAGTGAGATTTTTTCAGGAAAGCAAATGATGTTATACTTCAGTACAATTATTTAAAATAAAGTGAGACATAATTAAACTGTATATTTAGTTGCTTAATGTTAAGTTGACTCTCCTGAACATTTAAATGCTTTCATACTTGCATAATCGCGAAACGTTAAACAATAGTCTGTGTATAACTTATCGTACATTTTTAACAGCGTATTACTACTGCTGAAAACTATTTGTATGTGAAACCTGTTCCATTTCATTCATTTAAATCCGGTTACCCTATTAAGCCACTTGGCAGTAAACCGCATTATAATTTTACATAACAGTATGCCTTAGTCAAGGCTATGTTTCGTGAAGGGAGTCACAACTTTGCATTTTTTAAGAACTATAGAACATAATATTTCAATTGATTTCTTTAAAAATACAGTACATTGTGCGTCGCAGTTCTATTAGGCGCTGGACAAGACAATGTGACGTAATGGAAATACATATTGTATGAGCATGTAATAAAACTGAAACTTTTGTGTGGATTGTATTGGGCTATATATGATAGATTAAACCACGTTCCTTCACTTTACATTTTACAGACACCTACGCTTGCGGTAGTTAGTTATTTAAGTACTATTTTAGCAATTAAATGAAATGCGCATACTAATTAATTGTACATACATATTATTTCATATTCATACATAATTTTTAACATACTATTTATATGCTATGTTCAAGGCAATAATAATTTAATAATCAGGCATTGTGCGTATGCCTAGACAATAAACGTAATTTTCCCAATATTACTTCCGTTTTTGGACCACAAAATAATAAAAACGAATATTTTACTAACATTGAATTTGCCTGATTTAGAAGTTAACGGGAAATTAAAAAGTGTCACCTCAATTATCTGTCATTACAAATGGCTATTTTACAGACCCTACAGTTTCAAAATTTAACTGCATGTAAAATAGCGTACAATTTAATGAATATTTACAAGAATGCAATAATATGCGTTCTAAATATAGCTTCATTGGGATATATGCTAAATGCAATAAAAACAATACATTCATAAAGTCAGAGCTTCGGCCTTCACCTTTAGGGAATAATGCAGAGCAGTGAAATTAATTTATTAAATATTCACATAGACATGTATTATTTCCACAAATGCAGTGCGTGCACTGACTATGTATATATAGCAATAACACAACACATTTTATGTTAGAAATTGCACACACTTGATCTGGTCTAAACTAGTTGCCGTAAGGCTAACAGTTTTAAGTTTTCAAGCTTAAGCTTTTTTGACTTTCGTTGGTGCAATGTAAGATTTATAAAACATTCTCATAAAGAGCCCCAGGTAGGACACTCCCAGCCAGAATGTAATGTTTACGGATTTGGTGGTCCTGAAGCAGTTTGGGTCGCTCCCTAAAAATAAAGAAATAAGTTCAGCTTCGAACATTATGATAAATAGATAGCTACTAGAGAATATTGTATTGATTTTACATACGCATTAGTATTGCCGTGTACAAGTTAGCAGAGAGTCCTATGACAAATTGGAGCATTTGTAGAGATGTGATAACCATTGGAACTCTTTTAGGAACCTTAATACGGAGTGCCTGTTTCAAATATACGAAATAAGAATATTATTTTGTTGGTTTTTGTTGATTGAACTGTACTCAGTGCAACTACAGTTTTTTTAAATATTTTTAAAAAAAATAAATGAAATAATAATTATATAAAATGTCTAAGGTAAGATTTGAATTAACCTTAATTGTATAATACGAATACATAATCGAATGTACAAGATAGTTAATCCCCGCGACATATCTAGAGTATGGCTCCCCTTCCGGAAACAAAAAGTACACTACCCAGGACATTGTAAAATGGTGATACCTATAAGAATTAAAGGAAAACAGTTTATTAAAGCAAGACATAAATATATGTATATATATATAAATGATAAGTAGTTGTTCTACGTTAGGTGCAAATAAATTATTTCCTAAAGCCAAATTAGCGAATGCAACAAACCAATGCAAAAATATTAATGGCTTTTTTCTTAAGACGATAAATACGGTGTCTCCCAGTTCCACTGTTTTGGATAACACAAATAAGAATCCCCAAAACGTTGTCATGTGATTTATGTTGTCTCTGTAAATATTGAAAAACAACTTACAGTTACATTATTAATATTATTATGGATAAAATTAGGTACCTACTAAATTAATTATCATTTCTACTGGATCACAAGGTGAACGTACAAAGTAGATTAGGAATTTAAATTACAAGAATACTTAAGAAATTATATTTGCAAAATTTGAACGAAAACAGGCAGGGCTCCATTATATTTTAATATAATGCAAAATATTATTAAATCTCATACGTATTCAAAAAGAATTAATTTATTAAAGTAAATTTGCAAAGTAAATTAGGGCAAACATACGCAACGCAAATTGAGCGGTAGAATCCATTTGGTCCGGATATAACTTGAATGAATTCGGGAAGAACTCTTGCGGTTCCAATAATGGAGAAAAGAGCAAGTAAGGCGTTCCAAATTACAAGAGGTGTCTCAAGTTTGTAAGGCTTCCGATTTTTCATCCACAAAGGGCCAAGCCAAACAAAAACGAGGTACAGGAGACTAATGCCAAGTGCTATAGGGAAATTCTGTTTTGCCCAGTATCTCATACTATTCCCGTCGAATTTTTCAAAATCCAGAGAGTGAAATGTAGGTGGGTCTGCGTAGACCCATTCCTGAAGGCCGAACTCACTTAAGTTACCCATTGCGTCTCCAATCCTATAATTGTGAATCCCGTATATATCTGTATTTACACAATTTTTATTATCTTCAAAATAACAATTGTTTATCAGTAAATGTACAAAATTTAAATACAAGCCTGTATTTTAGAATAAAATTAGGGTTTGTCAAATTTTAACAGTGAACTGCTTATTTAGCCTACAGACGAGGACTGCTTGTTGTTTGGCATTACCTGTATACCGAGTACTTTAAGTTTAGAAACCATAAAACAGTTGCTTGCGTACGGAATGGAACATGATGTTTTTTCCCACAGTTTTTATGACATTATTTCCCACGTTTCATAATATTAAAAGAAAAAGTAACAAATTGTAAGTAGTAAATACTAACTATATAATAATGTGTACTACGATGACGTATAAAGCTTAGTACAGAAAATTGAAAGATAACAGCGAACCTCAATGGCTCCACTTCTTGGAATTAGGTACATTTATAAATATTGTCTGGGTTACAACGGTAAGGCGATTTCATACATAAGGTACAAAGCTACAGTGGTAGGGGCTTCAAATATTTTACGATAATTTACTACTTGTGTACATTAATGTAACATTTATATCTTTTAATGCAAACTAATAAACTTGCTGCATCCACTGTCTACAAAATATTCTTATGAGACGGCCGTTAGATATTAAACGTTTTATTTTATTCTTTATTAGAAATATAATTTTTATTTTTGAGGGTGATATTATAGAAATGTTTAATACGGTGTAATATTTAACTTATATTATCAAAAAAACCTTGCTATAAGTATAATTACATAATATACGTTAATCTTGTGTAATAATATTTGGGAAAAGGTAGAAACTTGTGGAAATTTATCTTACATTTTCGCTCTTAAAATTTTCAATAATGAGCATACTAAAAATGTTAATGAGCAGAAATTATGAAGTAAAAATAAATAAAGCATAATTAACAGTAGTAGTAAAAGTCGAATTTTCAGAGATAAAAGCTTTTTAGGTATTTGTACTAGAAATATTAAATTTTATGCCATAGAACAATAAAATATTGTCGTCGTAAAGTATGCATAGACCCTTAAGTACATTGCCCCTTAAGTGTACCCTTTACTGATTCTATTTTTACCTAGAAATTTTACGATGCTGAGCAATGGACGCAATTAATATAGTATGTAGATAATACGAAGTACTGTACTATATATTACAGTGTCGTACTCAAATGCTGTACACGTATTATCACAATACAGTATATTTTTATTTTTCAATGAAATATTTTGTCACCCACAGTTTTGCTACCTAATATATATTAAGTTGAGCTGGATACACTTTAAAAAAATGTTGACGTAGTCTGTGCTAATGTGACTGCCTTTTTATACCGGTTTTAAACAATATATTTTTTATAAATATTATTTCCCATGTATGTTGTTGAGTTCACTGTATAAGCAATGGAACATAACATTGTACCTACAGTAGACAATAGTTATTTACTTATATAGTATAGGTATACAGCATTCAGTAAGAATTTTTGGAATTTTTCTAAGTAGTAAATTAGGTCACAATCATTATATTACACTACACGGTGAGACGCAACCATTGATTTTTCTTCATTTTTTTTATTTCCCATCTAAATTGAGATACTATTTGTTATGTCCATTCTTGTATTAATTGAAAATACTGTTTATTTTAAATGTTTAGTGCGATTCTTTAACAGCTTAACGTAATTAATTTAATTCAAATCGGGTAAATATAGGTCAGAAAATGAATATTGACTTGCGAAGTTTTGAAACTATACTAGTTCATCTTTTAGAAAATAATATTACCTAGTATTGCCTGCTTTACTTGAAACTATGTGCAGATATGTATTTTACGACCCTGTATATAAATACCAAAGTTAGAAAAAGAAATACAGTTTAATTAAGCGATAAAATAATTACCTCCATGGGAAGAGCGGGTTTAGCACCTCTAATAAAAATGTTTACATACTAGAGAACTTGTCGTTTTACCACGAAGAGAAGCTCTCTCTTGAAATAGGTAGGTAATGTTTCGTTCATTATTACTGGGTTTAAACTTATTAACTGGAGCAAGTAGTATTTCCAGATTAAGAGGAAGCTTGATTTTATCTGATATAAGTACGTAATACAAACATAAAGTAACATAATCACAGTATCTGTATACTATCAAATGAAACTTGCTTCTGACGCTTATAGTAGCTACATTTTTGGGGACAGTGACGCAAATGCATATTATGTTGCAGGCGTTAAGAAGAATCAGGCGTTAACATTAATGCCTGGGCAATAAGCAAAATTTTCCCCAAATTGCAATTTTGGCCATAAATGAGTATTGAACATAAAATATCTCAATATTGAAGTTATCAGCCTGATGGAGCAATTAATGGGGATTCCAAAAAGTGTCACCTCAACAAATTGTGATTATAAATGTCCATTTTCTTGGCACTTATATTCGAAATTTAACAGCCCTTAAAATGGACATTTATAATCACAAATTGTTAAGGTGACACTTTTTGCAATCCATGTTAATTGCTCTATCAGGTTAATACATCCAATATTAAGAAATTTTATGTTCAATACTCATTTATGCACAAAAACTGCAATTTGGGGAAAATTTTGCTTATTGCCTAGGCATTAACGTTAATGCCTAATTCTTCGAAATACCTGCAACACATACGTTTTTAAATGCATCAATAACAATGATGACGCAAACGCAAATCCTCCACTTTAAATTGGCAAAATATACTCCATGTATGTACCTTATAATACATACGTGAATGGTTAGAGAAGTAATTAAAAGCTATATAGTGATCACTTTTGGGAGTTTCCTAATGAAAATTACGAATATAACAATTTACTTATTTGGCATTTTACAGAACTTTGTTGCGGTTATATATAAGTACAAGTTTTACTACTTCGTAAATAGGCACCTATCTACCTACCTAAAAATTCTAAATGTTATGCCTCATAAATCAGAAAATGTTTCAAGTCTCCATTTTGGTAATACTTTTATTTGCAAATATTATATAATTACTGCAGTGTCAGATTTTTGATAAAGTATTACCAAAAAGAACTCACTTTCTCAACAAAATTAATATTATGTAAATGCATGACAACTATTATGATTTCACCTAAAACTAAATGTATAAAAGAAGGTATATGAAATAATTGTAGTGACCAATTGTTTCTCTTAATAATACAATTCGTTATGTACATTTTGCTTCTGCTTATTAAAATATTGCTGTGCAGCCAAACCTTTGCTATGGTACCATACTAATAATATTCACTGCATTGTTACATAGTTATATAACATTTTAAGCTGCATTTAGGTATTTAGGTGCAATCAAAATTCTCTGCTTGAATGCCCATTGTATTACTTCTTTAAATGACCCAGCGTAATTATGTGCAAGTTAGAAGCTTATTAGAACTTAATTAATTTAATTCACTATTGTTATCATGATAGGTGTGAATTCTAGTGCTTGTTTGATGTTCCATTTTACTTAAAATTAAAAGTCTGCTGGACTTCTTTCCTTAAAAGAATGTCAATTACGACTGAACTCGATATAACTTTATATTAAATGTTGTAGAATTTTTAACTATTATTAAATGCATAATTTGTAAAACTAGTCATTTTACATATTCGCTCATTTTATTCAGAAGTTCATTTTAAAATTCAAGTATTTTTCATATACGTGACACGTCCATCAAGTACATGATGTAATTAAAGTACATCTGGTCACCCTGTTTACAATAATACAACACTATGACATATATGCTATGTGATGTACTAGTACAAACATAGTAGCACAAAAAATTTATTACTGCTAACTAATGGAAAATAAATGAGATTAGAGATTTATCTGACACTTCAACATTTTAGAATTGATGTACTCTTCTGGTTAGTAGTTTTTAAAGCTCGTTACGTTGATAATAACGGTAAACTTTGGTTGATCATTAAATTCACAGTTTCCTCCCCAATCGAGCTTATAGTTAATCAATATGAATAATATGTACAATACACTCATACTATATCTCTATCTTCTAAATATTAAGTTAATGTATTATTATAAGTGGCTGAGAAAGCACTTCATAAGATTACTTCGTCTACCTGTGTGTCAATGTGTTCTGGGACAATAACTATAGAACCGTTCAAATTTTTTATTCGTATCCTGAAAAACAAATTAGATATTGTGTCACTAATTTCCTTCATTTTCCTTTATCTCTTTAACTTTATTGGACAGCAAGCCTTCACAATTCGTAAGGTTTTCTTTATAGTCTTATATACTAAAAGAACATTTCCTACGAAATCAAAAACTAACAACTCTAGTAATAAAACCACAACAGAAGTTAACCATAGTATGCCACATATAGAAATAATTGATACAATTTTCTCTGAAGAGAGATATTGCAAATGGGAGACTCATTTGAAATTCATGTTCCGCTATTGCAGAAAAACTCTTAAGAGATTTGTGATACATATCCACATTTTTCAGTTCTAGGAAAATTCCACCCTGAGCAAGAAGCTGAAGTGATGAATAAAATTGTTCTTTAATACGATTATCAACTGAAAAAAACTGGGGAGATCTGTAAATTGTGTCCTTTGCGTGTGTGCATGTCGTATTGATATCCATGGCCAGCAAGCTGCTGTGTATGTCTGGAAATAGTTCCTTATTCATTAACACAAATAGGCGCTTGTCCTGTTCCACTGTCGCTATATCATACATCATGTTACCATTACCATCTATGCGTGTATAGTTTTCAAATAAATTTTTTTCGAGCTCGTTTACATTGTTTGCCGAAAGTATATGTTTTAGATATGATTTCCTTGGTTCAACGAGATGATACCATGGAAAAACCAGCATTTTGTAATCATTGCTTATAAGTTCCTGCACATTTTGGAAAATAATTTTTGGCGCCGGAGAAATAACTCTACCCGTCATCAGTGTTTCGTATATAGTTGTCAAAACAAGTGCAAGGAAGCAAAACGAAATCCAAACGTAGGAATTGATGCTGCTGACATTTTGTTTCACTAATAAATAAATTGCATTAAAAAAATATTTTAATACTGTAGATCGAAACTTTTGTATTGAAATGGAGAATTCCTTCATAGAAATCGTAAGGGATACTCCAATTAGAGTAAATAATATTAAAATCCATGAAAACGAGTCAAAATAATTTTCAATCCAAAGCAGCAATGTTGTAGTCTCGTATCTACTTTTCTTCTCACAGTAAAATGCTACATATTCGTGGTCATCCAACAAATACATTGTTAAAAGTGAACCAGTTTTCAAAAATGAGGGATGATAAATGTCTAAATGTGGTGTGATAAGCATCAATTCAACAGACTCGGTCAACGTTTTGGAAGGCAAAGAAAAATTATGGATTGTCGACATTATTTTTATAAATCTCCACATTGAACCACATCCCCTATTGAACTTTTTCTGAGAACTATAATGTGTCCCGGCGCAATGGTCAAAACCCGGATCACTAGCCAATTCTTTTTCTGGGTAATATTTGATAGGTATCATTTTCTTGTGTAAAAGGCCGTTGTATTTATTCCAAATTATATTCCAACTTTCCAATGCATTTCCAGGAAGTTTGATAAATTCTCCAGACAAGGAATACATAAGCGACTCGTTTGACTCTCTAATGTGGTAATACACTTTTGCACTAAAAGAAACAATCGCATTATTCGGATAGAAAACATAAGTGTGTCGGTGATCGCACACCAGAATAAAAATGTTGAGGAATCTTCTCCCCCTGAAATTGTTCATTATGGCCAGTGGTGGCCAAAACGTTATGTGTATAATATTAATATCACAAACTTCTTTCGAAATCGTAGTAACGTTGTTAAAATCGGAGATAAAATCTTTAGCCTACCTACACTACTATCATAAATGGTCCATGGTTGTCCATATTGATTTTTTATAATAAATGGCTCAAATGTGGTACCTGTTATATGAAAATCACATTTCCTAAATTGTGACTGTGACAGTTCAATATCTAAACAACTACCAGAGAAAATATATATTAATAATATTAAGTTCAACCAGAGTAGGGTTTTCGTGGACAAATAATCCATTTTGCTAAAATTTATTCAACGAGCGTAATACAATTTACATAAGATTAATTAATTGATTAACTCTCCAGTAAAATATATGTCCTCTTATTACTTGGATTATGAATTAAATGTCTACATAATAAGTTTAACCGTAATTTCTCGGTGTAAACTATAGTAAAGATATTGAGGGATATGTTGAATATTGATTTATGTCGTAGATACATAGAAGCTTTAAGGAGAATAACTGTAATACCGTCAATGTCACCATTAGACAATTGCGTGAAAAATATATTCTATTAATTGAAAAACTATAACTAGGCGAAGTATAGATTCCCAGTTCGTTATGTCCGTTAATAACTCTACTGTAGCAATTTTGAGTTACGGAATACCTAGTTACACTTTCAATTATATTTAATATAACACCGCTTTGTAGTAGATATCAGTTTACAAATGGTTTAGCAAATTTTAGCACTTGAAGAGTGTTAAGTTGTGAAATATTTCATTGCTGTATTCATTTATTTTATAGAATTAAATGGGAAATCATTAGAAAGTGCGAAAACCATCTAAATACCCAGTATATTAATATGTTTTAAAAATGAAGTCTATAGTAAGTCAATACTGATCGTACGACAGTAATAAGTTATTCAGGGGCAAGTTTGTTTTATGTTTTTGTCTTCGAATCAAATAGTTACTATACCTCCCTTGCTAACCTTGTGGTCAAGAAATAACAAAAGGATTGTATTGACGAAACGCTGTATTTGCAAAGCGTGTCAGAAGGAACACTATGGACTGCCCAAGTGAGAATAGCAAGAACCTTAATAATATCACAATGTATTTTGACCAAGGACTCAAATCCGGTGTTAACTTCATGTAGGATAATGTAAACCCGGATACGAGTTGTGCATTCGATGTACAATAAAATTCCTTGTTCTTGCAAACTTAACACACTACACTCGGGTTTCATTTTTCTTTTCGGTTTCGGGTTTGGAATCCGTAACTGTGACTGTGCTAAATGTAATATCTGAATACATCGTAGGACAGAAGGATAGAGAATAACAGGTTTTTACGTTACAGTATTTAATACCTACATAATATTAATTGTATTTTGATGCGCTCTAAGTCTTTGTGCGCTTTAATTAATGTGTACTTTTAAAATATTGGTTAAAAGCCCCATTAATTCAAAATTATCCCATATAATTACTTAAAATGACTTTTCACGGATATTTGAATCAGTCAAAATTTTAAAATTGGGTACCAAATTAAAAAATAATCCAATTTGTAGCTATTTATTATAGATTTTGTAATATAGTAATTTCTTGCATATTTTACTTGTATACACCTTGCATTTGTTTTGCTATTACTTGCATTTTGTGTGGAATTAGAGAGGAAGATCATGCCTAAATACAACATTATGTATATACTAGTGCAATATCTAAGGTAAACTGCCTACGGATGGCATCTTCATTGCTACAGAATTGCATAACATGTATCTATACACAAGTTAGGCGAGAACTGCAATAATATCAGTGTGGATATTCCTTTACTCAAGGTTTATCGTACCATTCACTTTACATAAAAAATATAAACTATGTACCTAAGCGAAGTATGCAAAATTGTTGTGCGGCATTGTTATAAGTAATTGTACCTTTCATATTTAACACAGTTTTTTTATATTGCATTCTGTTTACATGCGAACATTTTGCTTTGCTTAAATGCCTTATAGGGTTACAATTACCAACTATGTAGTACACGTATTCAGTATTCACTATAGTTACAATGCACTGCATATTTATACGGACAATATTTGACTTTGTCTTCAGGTAATTTACCTCAAAATATTTACTTCCATTCTTTAATGTAGGTTGCTATTGTATTATTCCTTTTTGAGAGAGAGGGAGAGAGAGTGATTGTGAACCAACAATACTAACAAGATCAGAGTTGTGCATATTCGTTCGTTATAATTATAATTTCAAGTGTCTGGTCCGTAATTAAATTAATTGTGGGAATTTCTGACTACTGGAGAATTGGAAAATCTACTGGAGTTATTATCCTCTATCAACTAAAGTTAGTGTCCTCTTAGTTTATTTACGTTGTTATAAATGAAAGATTATGTGTAGTAGTTTTGTAGAATCTAATATTTGTTGAACAGTAAATTAATTGGAGATTATTTTGGGAAAGTCGTTTTTTGTAGAAAAATCCACTTCTGTTAAGAATTCTTGTTCAATAAAAGTTAAAGCGTGGCGCACACGTATGTAAACTTTTAGAAACTTCTCAAGTGTTAACAATTTTGAATTTAATATTTCCTTCCGAAAGGTAAATGAACCTTATTGCTGTAAATTAATTTCAAAAACCGACTAAACGCAGACAATTAAAATCATTAAATAAAATATTTATTCTCCTCTTTTATTATTTGTCAAAAATGCAAAAAGTGTAACAATATCTAAGAATACATTTTAGATGAACTGGACATGGTGTATGGTTACCCTGTCTTTTGCGGTGGTTGGGGTGCTGTCCCTCCCTCAGAACTTTGACGAAGCTGTAAGAGAAGCTAAGCAAAGAAATGTTATTCCAATGGACTCCATTTTGGAGGAAGCATTTCCAGTTGATCAGGTATTAAAGTACGCTATGATTTAATTGCATCAATATGTATCTTTCACTGTGGTTAATATTTTTTGGGGACCATTAAACATATATTTTGAATTTTGCACAGGTCGCTTTTTTCCAGTTGAGAGATAATGAGAGGATTGGTCATAATGACTTGACGAGAGTGCTCAACGGAATTCCGTCGAATATAATTTCTCATTTGCAATTGGAACTTACAAAAGCACAGTAAATATGGATTTCATGTGATTATGTAAATATTATATTCTGGAAGAAAGACAATATGCGTAGAAACATATTTCCTTGGATGCTACTTTACTAACAACGATTAAAAATTAAATTTTAAATTAAAATTACAAAAACGGGATGGTTAGCCATTTAGGAGGGCTTTTGTGATATCTCAAATGTACTCTGTATTACAGTAATCAATATTTCAATAAATGTATGTCACACATAGAGTTCCTTCAATAAGGTAAATATTAATTAGTAAATTATATTAATTAATTAATTATTTATTATTTAATTATTTATTATTTAATTAATTAATTAAATTAATAATACCTATATTTAGTAAATTTTGAACCATATAATCTGAAGCAGCCATGCTTATGTTCACCGGTTCCATACTAGTATATACAACGAAACCACTATTTAAATAGTTATACAGAAGCATGCTGCAATAGTATTAAACAGTGAAGCCTCGGTAGCTGGCTGGCTGAGATATCCCATTCTCAGTCGGCTGCTCCGAGTTCGAATCTCGAAGCTTGGCTAT
>JAQFYC010006083.1:0-12896 GCA_034694165.1 Tomocerus mixtus | reverse complement strand
ACATGTACAACAACAGCAACAGCGCACAACATGGAAGACCGCTTTCAAAACATTATGATTTACGAGACTTAATAATAATTATTATCCAAAACACTGAAGATTGAACACAAACTAAGCGAGAAATCAATACATATTATACACATATATTGTTTTAAATTCAGCAAAGAAAAATAACACTCTTATCCGCAATCAATAAAAGCTACAGTGGCCAAATATTAAATATTATGTTGTATTTTCAATTACCTTAACCTTCCGGCATACTCAATTTCAATATTAGCTCTGTCCCTCATAAAGTGTCCATATTTTTCCAAAAATTCTATACCCTTTTGGGTATGCTGAGAAACATTATCGTATTGATCCTAAATATTCAAAAAAAATAATTTATATTATTCTAGGGCCATTTATTACAAGAACGTAATTGCTTAAGTTTTTACTGTACCCAAAGTTCAGTTCCCCAGCTCATGGTAGAAAACGATTGCTCTCCATACAACGTTTACTCAATATTGAAACAAAAAAGGAAAGTCATTTAGTGGTGACCCGTTATGCAGTACTCCGATATTCTTTCACTTCCGTGATTCGTATGTCGGCAGCAACTATTAAATCATTAAGATGCAATTATTTAAAAGAAATATCGTCTTTCACACTTAATTTAAACACGTCACTGCATTTATAAACTAGACAAATGTAAGGGAACTCATGGGATGACTATCATTATCGTAAACACAGCAGTTGGCTGTGGAAGTTTGTTTATTGTTTGTATTTTGTACTGTTCCCAAAAAGTCAATAAATCAAAAGTAGCTAATTTAAAAACTGACAAAACACGAAAAGAATATGTCCAATCAAATACGATTAAAACATTGGGAAATATATCAAATTATATAAATATAAGGTGACTGGATAATCCATACCCGATTAAAAATGCATACAACATACACAATAATCTGTTAAGATAAAGTTTCCTTTTAAGATCTATTTACAATTTACAACACAACTATTTAATTTGTTTTGTTTGTGTTCTTAGTCATTAGTGCAGTGCAGTGTAGACTGTGGTATTTAGTTTAGATTATCCATTGAATGCTTTGGTATTCTAAACACACCAACTGTCAACGCCGTTAAGGATTAGGATGACCTTCTGCTTTCAGTTATTCAGTTCATGGTTCATATAATATATTACTAAATTAAATTAAGAACAGTGATCTTCGATCAGCCCAGCCCTAATAGTGTTGTATCATCTATGTTGTATGAATTGGACTTACAGGATAATTTCAATGGAAGGACTAGGACAGCAATATGTCACATTCACATGTCGTAATCTAGTAACAGGGTTCAAGATATATTTAACTGAATTTAACTGAAGTTGTTGTTCTCCTGTCTGCTGGATCATAAATTCTGCACGTACACTACACTACAACTGACAATGCAATGCATGGAATATGAACTCAATATTGGATAGATGTACAAAATTAAATGATAAAATTTAAACCATCGATACTTAATAGGGCGAAATGTTAACTACAAAGTACAAACAAACTATCATTCCGTGGGCACCCACTAAAATGCAAATAACAACTAACAAATGTGTAAATATTAAGAATTTATCATTTATAAGGAGGAAGGAGTTTTATACTAATATTATTATATACCTATTAGTTAGTTGATTTTGGATTTTTTGGATTGGGCTGAGCTCCTTAGTGCTTTCCTATACTGGCTATTGACGTTTACACAAACACTGCACTACTCATACTCTGTCTACTGTCTGTAAATAGTATTCTGTGTACTCCAACTTTACTATACATATTCACTATACTTCACAATTCACAATACTCACAAACTACAGCTACAGCACTGCGTATTGTATAAAATCGTGCGTGTAAATGATATATGCATGCATACAAAATACAATACAAAATACAACACTACTAGTAAGTACTGTCTTTATTATGTTCTGAATTTGTTGTGTTATGTTATATATATTATATGCAGTTTAAGTACTACGCATAGAGTTGATAATTATAGTATGGTATAGACATAGAGTGGTAGCAATAGTAGTAGGAAAAACCTATTAGTGTATAATATAGTCTAGTACTAGGGAATTCACTCTGTATATAAGTATAGCTATAACATTGTGGTCGCTAAATAGTCCGTCCGGTACGTCTGTATACAAGCTGTATGTTATAAGTATAGTACAATACAATACAAAGTATATAAAGTACTATAACTGCACTGCGAATTCAACTTACGTACTACTATTATAGTTTTTAGGAATGTTCCTTCGAAATAGATCATACACACAGGACACACACTATCAACTGTGTGGATACATACAGAGAACGGACAAACCATATAAATACATAAATATACAACCATTAAGTATTAGTGTGTATTAAGGTCTGTGAACCATACATACATAATACAATATACAATACAACAACACTTACTACTAAGCTGTATTATGCATTCTTCACCTTATTATGTAATTGGAATTGGAAACGGGCCTGATCACCTATGCACACAACACACACATCATATCATCGAATCATCTTGTCGTCAGAGATCAGGAGTGATCATCACTATCCTCGGTCCGTTCGTATTTATATAGATAGGTTTATATATTTAGATTGGTTTGTATCCTCCATTATTATGGGCTGACAATTGAAAATAGAAAATGTAATGAATAATTGGCACTTGCATAAATTCGATCTATATATTAATACTCATCTTAATAATTATTGGGTTGAGAAACCATTTAATAAGAATAGGTTGTCTGATTGTCCAGAGTTAACTTTTGACAGAGTTGACCGATTAAGGTGAGATTTTGCACAAAACCTGTATTTGTGACTAAGGAGGCAGGTTCCGTTTCCGCTCCGACCCATTGGAAGGCTGTTTGCAGAAATGTCAAATGAAATGGCTAAATGTCATTTAAATTATTGTTGTCAGCAAAATCGGTATTTTAGTGACATTAGTTAAGTTGCATCCGTTTAACATGGTTTATTTTCGGTACAAAACTACAAAATTCAATATATTATTATACATTAAGCTCTAAATTATAAGCTATTGAATTTAAAGATTTTGATTCTACAATAAAGATGGTCTCAAGGTGAAAGGTAGACGAATCATAGAAAACTGTATAAGCTTTTTCTGACTTTCCTCACCACCAACGCACATTTCTTAATTGAAATCTACATTAATAATTGAAATGGAGTTCATTACCTACACGTATCTAGGTAGATTTATTATCGGCCGGCAACGACTATGACTATACTGCAAAAAATCTCAAGTTAGGAGAATCTAATATTTAAGCAATTCATAGTCTTTCTCGTTTCATTGAGTGACCTAATAATATTCTATAACATTTTGTATTTGGTGCGTAAGGAACTTAGTTAACGATATAATCAATTTATTTTAAAAATTAGCAACCATCAGGTTCCGGGAGAGTGTATTTTATTACGGTCTCTATTAAAACATCGGATAATTTCTAAGAAATTTGACAATGTGAAAACTCCATTCGATGGGTGGTAATCATAATTAGTAGAATGGGCACACTATCAAACTCTTTGTATTCTTTGTTTGCTTGGTTCATGACATTTTCTACTATTTTCCAGATGTTGTGTTAATTGGCATTAAATGCTCATCTTAGGTTAGGTTTTCAATCTTCATTTTTTGATAAACAATATCCGTTCTGCTGGTTTTCAGGTATAGGTAGTGGCGCTGGCTCATGATGTACAGGGCGAGCGTATATGTAGATTGCAACAGCAAATAAAATATTATAATAATATAATAAAATACATTCGTGAAAAACCAGACATATTAACTTGCTTTGGGTAATCAGAAATAAAAGAAAATATAAAAACTTTTTATAATGGCGGCTTCTGGCTTTTGGCGAGTAGTTCGTAGCGCCTGGCCCTGTCTGAATTTTAATGTGCAAAGCAGTTTTGCACATACAACTGTAAACAGTATGGATCACCGCACCGGACCGGGATCACCATCTTTGGTCCTGTGTACATGTGTGTATCCAGCGCGACAATGGGGCAAATCATGAAAAGAAAAATTGTGGAAAAAATTTTAAATAGCATTTATATATGAAAAGAGAAAGCCCGTTTACATATTAATGTACTATGGACTACAGATGGGGATCCATAATGTATATGTGTGTGCCGTGCCAATATTTGGCAGAGGAGCGGATCTGTTTAGTGTTTGGTGCACTTAATTTAGTCCATTATATTATTGTTTACTTTCCACAGAGCCAGATAGTCATTCCATTTTGTGCCCGTGCCCACATTCAACCAACTTGCACATCAAAAATACAATACATACGCATCCTTTTAATTTTATTGTCAAATGAAAGACAAACCGACTTGATATGACTATCGACTATCGCATCGCGTGTTTAGTTGGTGTGATTTTAAATATAATAATGTCCCTGCAATAAGAGACTTGAAGACATGTGCGAAATATCTCCTGTTATATGCAGTTTCTCCAATTGTAATAAATATTCTTATTCGAACGTTGTCCAATTTGTTGACGGCGATTGACGCGTAAAAGATTTGCTGGATCCTGACCCATTACTACTAATTGTGCCCCCACTTCCACCACTCACATTTAACTGACTGAAATATTCATTGAGACCGTACTCTTGCATAAGTTGTTCATCCGTCTTGGATGTCTGAAAAGAATCTTCAAATACACTATTGTTGGCCACTAAATCGTATAATGGATTTTCCAAAGTGAACCCCAGATGAAGAGAGTCGGGTGTGTCGAGGTCAATTAGATTTTCTTCTGATTTACTTAGTCGCGGTTGTACACTCACTTTTCCACTTTCACTGTTTAACGTCATGTCAGCTAACCTTGACGAAGAGCTGGAAGTGGACATTAAATGAACTAGATTGTCATCTGAAGAGCGCATCGACACGCGTGTAACTTGCGGATGTTTATATAAATTAACGTTTGTGGCATTTACAGACGGTTCAGCAAAAGTAGCTCCGGAATGTCTTCTGTACGTCTTAGCGCTATGAGCGCCGCCTAACTCTGATTCTGATCCGTTAGCAGTATGACTCACTGCACTGGACGAAACTTGGAGCTTGCTCCTAATATCCGAATAGGCGACATGACTCTTTTGTTTTACAGTTTTTCCTCCTTCCTTGACCTGGAAATTGACAGGTTAGAATAGAATCAATTGTATGGTATTAAGGTAAGCATAAGGTAGGTACCGAGCTTCGAGCTACTGGTTGCATATTGCATAACTTATATACAACTATTTAATTACAAGGAGGAACATTATTTACCGAACGAAAAGCAAGTTTCAGTGCAGAGTTTTGCTTCACCGTCTCGATGAGGTTTCCGCTTTCACGTTTCACACTCATTATCACAGCTTTTCCAGCCTTTTTAATCGCAGTTCTGAAAACAGGACAAATTCAATTATCTTTGTTAAGTATACTATTCTAAAATTGTCAATCCCATTAGTTGGTCACATCACATCTGTTGGACTGAAAAGGAGAAAATGAGTGACGCAAAAAAGTAAATAAAAATGACTACTTTTTAAAATACTTTTTCTCAGTCATCTCAGTGTTCATATTTTTTAAAGTGCTGATCTCACGCCTTTCGATTGGACACTATGGGCACCCCCGTCGTAACAGCAAAATTCTGCTGTCCGACTGAAGTCTTAATGGATTTATAAGTAAACAGAAAGTTTGACACCGTTGCCAACTTAGAGCTTACCTATTCTGACTACCGGCTATATTTTTCAAACCAGGGATTCCATTTCTACTATTGGCTTTAGAAGACCTCCAAGCTAAAGATTCCAACTCAAATTCATCCGACTCGCAAGATCCTGCCTTTACTCGGTCCATTCGATCGTCCATAAACTGTTGGAAGATTTGCAAACCAAGTAATTTTTCCTGAATAAATGAACGATGGGAAGGACGAGCAAATTGAACAAACCTGTAAAGAGATAAGCCCACAATTACTAAGGATGTCACTACATTTGATTTTATACCGAGAAGCGAGAGAGTTCAGCTCATCCTCCAATTACAGAGTTGTACAGTACATCTTGCATGATTGTTAAGATAGACCTGATAAAAAGTATTACAAGTGCACTTACATTTCAGGGTCAAAAGATTGGCCGTCATCCCTTATGGCGTCCTGCCAGTGTCCCATTAGTTGAGCCAAGGCTCTGAGAAAAGCTCGTGCAAGACCATCTCCCAACACCCGTTCCCCGGTTAAATTTTTTTTGAGACATGCAATAATATCTGTTGGCATTGATTCGAGGTCTTCAGGGTATGGAGTCGTGACAGTATCAGTGTCAGCGTCCACTCGGACAACTTGACCTAGTGTTTCAGACGGAATTCTATCCCATACGACAATCGGTACGCCTATTAAAAACGGCATAGGAGCTGCTAAATAATCCTGAAGTTGCGATGGCAAAACAGGAATGAAAATATGCTGCCACGACATAGGAAACAGGAATAAATTGCATGCTACAACAATAGAAGACAGTCTGGACAACTTCTTAGACGTGACGACGATTCTTCTTTCAGAGAGCAGTGCTGCAAAAAGTGTCGTCATAGAGTCCGTACCAAGAGCGTTGTAGAATTCACTGACGTTCCTCTATAGATGTACGGTATCACATGTGCAACAATAAAAGAACCTGATATTACAACTTGGCTGTCTAGGCATATTTTAATTGTGGAACTAGTAAGTACCACAGCAACAGAACAGAAAACGACAGGGATACTATGGCACTTACGTTTTCAGGAATTGACGGAAGCGACAGGTCACTTGGACAGGGACATATAAATGATTTTGAAGGCGGTATTGGTACGTATAAACATGTGCTCGCTTCAGGGATAGGCGTAGCGTAAAGAGACTTTAAAAAGGAGGACAGATTTGGCTCATCAATTTCAGCACAGAAATTAAGTGTCCTATAAAATATTTCTTGCCACTGTAGGGAAGACAGGAAAAGGGAGCAAAATAAGGCTCCAGGAGGATGCCTACAGTAACCGAATGTCCATTTTGAATCTCCACTTGTCAATACGAAGGTGAACAGCTCAACATTCTCTCTAAACAAAATAAGAAACACCAATTAATTGCTAATTAAGCTATGGAATAGAGTAGTGTCATTGATTAACACGGCGACGCGAAAATTCGCCGCAGGGCTATTCCCCTCTGCCACACCGAAAATTAATTAATAATAAATATAGTTTATGTATATATTTACAATTTATCAAAAGATATATAAAAGACAAAAGAAATATTGAATATAACTTATATATAACTATATTTATTATTAATTAATTTTCGGTGTGGCAGAGAGGAATAGCCGTGCGGCGAATTGTCGTGGAATCGATTATTACTTCTTGTGACAAAAGGAAGCCAAGGTGGTCATTTCAGAAAAAGAGAAAGGACATGTCTGCTTTCACCGTATACTTTCAATGCTTTTAATTTGCTTAAATTTTTTTAATTTGTGAAATGTGGATTAAGGGTATTTTCGCAACTGCTAACAATAATTTAACAACCTTTCATTAGCATTCAATGATGCGGAACATTGTTGTGAATGTGAATGCTAGAGGAAGTTTAATTAAAGTTCGTCCTTCCCAAATTCCCAATCCACTGTCTTCTTTTTTATAAACTGCCTAATCCGGATTGGGATGCACAAGCTCTTAAATTAAATTAGTAGCTATTAAATTAGCTCTTATGGACCGTGGTTGGGGAATTGTATTCGAATATCTGAAATGCATTGTATTGTAATTGTAATGCATTTTATATATTATTAACATTATAAAACTTACCCCTGGATGTAACATGGAAATGCAAACTGGGCTGCTGTCTTGACTATTTCTTGTTCACAATAAGCGGATGGAAAGACGGAAATGACCTTTGGTTTCTCGTCATTTCCATTGTTCTGGGATAAAACCTGAGCTTCCCCTGCACTTATTTTATCAGTCGAGCGTCCCCAGGGTGGCTCCACCACAATATAGCAGTCAAACAGTTTTTTGATTGTATTTCTGCTCCTGAATAGAATTAATAGTTACATGAATATACATTTCGTAAAGATTTACACAAAATATACTTTGGGGTGGGTACAATCAAAAACAAAATTGCGCCAACCTGTAGATTACCAAACCTTCCTCCACCCTTCTGCCTACAACACAACGACAATTCATGATGGTATAGTTATAGTACGATGAAGGATACAAATTTACGAACCTTACTCTGGAACCCATTGTTTGCCGCGGAGACGGCACCGAGGACCACGGTCTCAGTTGTCAAAGAAAGGAAAAACTAAAAATGAAAATTTAAGGCCAAGTATTAAAAAAATAAGTGTAGTCTATCTGGATAGTTATTTGAAAGACTTTATTATTACTTACTTCTAATTCTAACATGTAATCCAAAGTTTCCAAAGCATCTTCGGTTTACAATTTGACTAACTCAGGCTCACGGTTCACATGGATTACGATATGTACTAAAAAATTAAAAACATTAATTTATTAGAAACCTTCTTTTGTCTTTGACTTTTTTGTAACTAATCAACTAATCCCAAACATATAATATTTATATTATAATATCTTTGCTAATAGTTATCTATCTGTAAGAATTATTTAAATTATTTATTATTATAGATAAAATAAGAAATTTTCGAAATAAATACAAGAAACTAAATAACTATTTACTATTGCTAGACAGACAGACTAGACATTTGCTACACATGACATTGACATACATATATTATGCAATAGCCAACTACACTGCACTGTAATATAATATTATACCTCTTGGCCTTACATCTTACCTTTATTGACGCCTACAGCAGGGTACCGCCAGACAGCTGACAGCGCAGCACCAAACTGCTCGATATCTAGCCTGGACCTGGAATCAAAGCAATGAATTATACTATTGACTATTTATACTGATATTGAAATACTGACAATTTTACTATTTACAAGATAGTTAGATAAAGGACTTTACCTGTCACTCTGCAGTTTTGATATCTCAACTTTCTCAACTCCAAACATAGACTCGCCTATTATACTAAAATCATTTTACAAAAAGTCCAGCCGTATTCAGTATTACATTATTATACAGGGAACATTTTTTCTACTGCTGCGTGCTGACTCCCTGTCTCCTTACGTCAAATTCCGGCTAAAATATATTTATACGGTACGATTTACGATATTATGGTGTGCGAATGATAATTACGATAATTGTGGCCCAAAGAATTATTGAAATTGTACTACAAATTGTAGTAATATAATTAGTGAGTCAGTGATTAGCAAATACAGTATACAGTAATACAAGTCAAGAGAAGGGAGTATACGAGTATAGTAACGAATTGGGTCTGGAAAACTTTTCTAATAGAGAACTAATAGAGAGTAGAGCCGCCTTGATCAAATATTACAGCGGTCCTTTCGTTCTGCTCGATTGTAATTTTGTAGTAGCATCAGTAGCTCAATAGGCAATAGACGATTGATTTTTATAAGCAGCAATGAAGAATGCGAAAGCATTTATTAGAAATTACTGATTTAGCATGATGGCAGGCTATACATTATTTTAGTTTAATGGGCGGTGTAGTCTGTTTCAGCTAACAGATATTTCTGGAGTCCAGGTCCAGATGGCTCATGCCCTTACACCGTAAACAACTACATTAGTCGGACGTCGGACCAAATCTATATTTTCGTCTATTTATATGCAGTTTGACATGCAGATTCCGAATTTTGGCTTTAAAAAATTCCATCACGACCGGTTCTACCCGATTTCGAGGAAAATCCTGAATTTTCGGGTTTTTGTCTGTTTATATCAAGTTCGACATGTAGATTCCAAAGTCAAACTGCATATAAATAAACGAAAATATAGATTTGGTACTAACGTAGTTGTTGGTCGGTGTGTAAGGGCATGACTGGACTCAGGAATATCTGTTAGCTGAAACAGGAAACTCGAAGTTCTCCATGGGAAAGGATCCAGCCACCAATGCAATGTGATACTGCACACTGTGCAGTGCAGTGAACAGTACTTTACTTGTTTGCTAAGTAACTTAAAGATGAGTTTCCCCGTACCGTATTACGTTTGGACTTAGAAAAAATCAAATTTTTGGATCCCCTTATAACCTGGTACCAAATGTGTTCTCATCTTAAATCTTACACTGTTGGCCCTTCGAGCTGACGATTATATGATCAAATAATTTTCTGAAATGTAGAGGCGGTCAACGAATCTCTTGTGACGGTAGCCACCTCTTACCTTTGTAAATTCGCGGTAACTTACGATTTATAGACATATAAAAATCACAGACTTCCTGTTACAATTTATTACAAAAACATATGTTTAGCTTTATCAATAAAGATTATTTATTTATAGCCACTAAATTACTCTATGCGAAAGGCGAAACTGATATTTTTTTTGCTGTTGATTCGTTGATTGCCTTCAGTCAATCAAATCAAGATCAAATTGCAGAGTGACACCCCTCTAGATTCCAAGCCTTTCAATTAAATTTCACTTCCTCGTACATTTCCGTCATCCGTAGGACTAGGAGGTAAGGAATGTTATTGTTAACCGTTTAAAGTTGTACACTTATAAATGGGAAAGGAAAGGTGACAGTTATATGCAACGTCTGTGCTTTAAATAATTTTTGCCAATAATATACTATCCATCTTCGGGTGTGCAATTTCCTTCATCCTTGTCTTGTAGGATTTCGTACGATTATGTTGAGGAGATAGTGGTAGAAGAGTGTTCGATAACTTATTAGTGAGAGAATGAATGAGAACGGTAAAATATGATTTTGGGACGGTCTAATTGCTCCTAACACCGTTAGTGGCAACACATCAATAATAGGTAAAATTATGAGGACTTAATCAGTGCACAAATCAATAATCCTTAGGTCTCGTCCCAGTAATAACATAAAGGCCGTAAAGGTTCTTTGCGAGAAGCAAGATAGAAAGGCATAATGCCATCGGTCCGTCCGCCAATTTTCTTGTTTATAGAATTTTGTATGGTCACCTTTTGTGTCGTATTCCCTGAAAAATTATCAACTGAGCCGTAATAATTGATATTCCAGTCGTGTCGGCGGATTACATAATATTATTTAGCTTCAAAATCTTCAGAGGAGATACGTTTTTAAAAAAATTGATAGTCTTCACTCATTATTATAGTTTAATTTGGTCGTTGCTAAGGGCTCTGAACCGGAAGCCAAATGATTATTATGCTTTCGATTTTTGTTATAGAGAATGTCAGGTCACGATCACCATCACCACCATGCCATGCCACCCGCAACAACGACTGGGATGTCTCTAATGAATAATGTAACAATTGGCACAGAAGAGAGTGCAAGTGAAAATATCCATGACCATCATCAGGGGAACACCGTAGGCAACCATGAGGATCATAACATGATGATGAGGGTACCTACATTATTCCTAGTATAATTCCTGGAATTATTCTACGCTTACGAGGATAAAATAGCAATTTTTTATGTATTTTATGGAAACTTAAGATGTATTTCCATGCTGGAGACGATGAAACAATACTGTTCGAATTTTGGAAGATTTCTGAAATTGGAGGCTTGATTGGATCCATGGTCGCTATTTTCTTACTCGCATTTGCTTATGAAGCTTTGAAATTTTATCGTGAACATCTTTATCGCCATTCATTCCAAACTGTTCAGTACAATACCGTCTCCGTCCCTGCCGAAAATGGGGGAGCCATAAAAGAAACCCACAGAACTGTCCAGTAAGCCAAACTATTTAAAAATTATTCCAGTAGCCTAATTGCATGTAATAATTGGTATCACATTATTCGTAAAAAGAATATCCTCGTCCAATTCTTCTTCCTACCATCAAGTTATCGAACCTGATTTCAATCCTATATTCATTTCACAAACAACGTGTAACTGTTCTCCTGCAAACAATGTATTGGAAGGAATGGGAAACCTGTCCAACAACAATTGTCTACTTCCTAACACCGCATGTGACTCATCTCCACCAACTCCTATGCGTTTACCTACCCTTCACCGAGCTTACAAGTACCAATTCCTCGAATTCTCCAAAAGTCATTTACTGAGATAAAAGTAATCATTACTTAGAAAGTCACTAACCTGTTGTTTTTTGGTTTAAATGAGAATAGAGTGAAAATGTTTAGCTGGATGCACGGATGGCAAACGTTACTCCATGTAGTTCAAGTTGTACTCTCCTACTTCCTGATGCTGATCTTCATGACTTACAACATTTGGTTATGCTTAGCAGTAGCTGCGGGTGCAGGAGCTGGATATTTTTTTGTTGGGTGGAAGAAGTCTCTTGTTGTGGACATAACAGAACATTGCCATTAGAATGACTTTGTCCTATTTTTACCACGGGAACAATTAATCTAATTTCTCAAACAACTACTATGTGACTTCAGAGATGATATTCGAAACAATTTTGTATTAGTTAAAGTAGACATAGTAGACAAGAAGTACAGAGTAGTGCTTATATATGACAAATAAAACACCTCAGTATGCATGTTATCTTGCCCCATAATTATAGTAATTTTCCATGTACCCGAGGGCCCTGTTGAACTGTACTATAGAAAAACAGGAGATTCGGAAGTTCATTTGTAACAGTACTTGAAGAGTACAAGAGTTGAAAATAGTATGTTAGTTTTGTTTTAATGAGCATGCAATGTGCTAAAGGCGGAGTCTCATCATTCAGAATTTTTGTTTTAGTTATAAAGATATAATATAAATGACAATGTAAATAGTATTACAAATGTAAAAGAAAAAAATATTATTATACAATGCTATTATTATTATACACACAATCACCAAAGTTGTAATAAAGCAATCACTATATAATTCTGTTTTAGAGCCCGCGCGAACTTTGAAAGGGCAACATGCTAAAAATTCTTCTCTGATCAAATTTTAATAAAATATTTCTAAA
>JAQFYC010006082.1:0-12899 GCA_034694165.1 Tomocerus mixtus | reverse complement strand
ATTTATAAGGATATTTGTCGTAATTATGCAGCAATATACTCACTCGGGCGGGCTGTATACAGTGGCTTGGCAGTTTTGGTAGTATTGGCAGCATAATATTTTATGTCGTGTTGTGTACTGTATTTTACGTTGACTATCATCACTTCTGTTAAAATGAAAACAGAGTATAAGTAAAGTAGGTCATATGTCAGGAACCAATGGACCAATGGACAAAGAATACAACGTATTTGTAACAGTAGAAGGGTGTGACAAAAATCGGCCTTTTTGTCGGGGCCTAACCTAATTATTTCGAAACTAACTAAAAAATGTTGCACCAAAGAAGGTTTGAACCAAAACGGACTAAGCCGAAATTGCACCCTTATCCGTACTGGAACCGTTTTTGTCATTCTAATTGTTGGCAGGTTTTTTTCCATAGAAACACCAAAATATATTTTGTGACTTTTTCCATTGTAATACCAAGCTAATTTTTGTGAATTTTTTCATAGAAACACCAAATCAAATTTTGTGAATTTTGCAATAGAAATACCTAACTAAATTTTGTGTATTTTCCCATAGAAACACCAAACTAAATTTTGTTAGTATTTTCATAGAAACACCAAAATTATTTTTGCGCATTTTCTCATAAAAATACCAATCTACAATTTGGGAATTTTTCCATATAGACACCGATCTAAACATTTTATTCTACTTTTTGTAAGGATATTTATTACAATTAGGCAACATTGGACTCACTCAGAATATTCCTGTCATCCATAAATATTTCAAACTGACTTAGACATATTTCACTGACCCGTTGACCGATTGACCCTATTTTTCAATGTCACCGAAGGTACATCAATAGGCTACCCTGAAAATTTGAAGCCGGAGCTATCTCAAAACGCAAGCAGACAGTATATGACACACACAACAAAGCCATAAAGAAAAGCTCCTTAATAAAGAAATTGTCAGATTTGACCATTGTCGGATGGCGGCTGTCGGTTAACTTGTAGATAATGGCGGCTGTCGGGTAACTTGCAGCTAATGTCGGCTGGCGGGTAACTTGCAGATTAATTCAATTGTCGGATAAGTTCATTGTCGGGTGAATTGCAGTCGGGTGTCGGGTGAATTGCAGGCGGGTGTCGCGTGAATTGCAGTCGGGTGTCGGGTGAATTGCAGTCGGTGTCGGGTAACTTCCAGGTTCCATAATATAGCGCATGGCGCATACATAGGCATTACACGACCGACAAACCAAATGCAAATGCAAAAAGTAGTCATGCCATATGCACACCATAACTTGCCTTACCGTGTTAAAATACAGCATGGCGTGCAGCATTGCATTGTTCTTTATGCGAAAACGACAGACAACCAATATTACATTTTTATAGAAATAGGAGGAGATATTTTTATTTTTAAAATTATTTACTTGCTGAGATCTGTATCTGTAATGCAATATGCGTATTGTTTAGTTTTAGCTTTTTTTGTTTATGTGGGTTTTTTGCAGGTTCTAGTTCAATGAGCTTTGTTACCTAACGTCCGTTCACTCGCATTCTTATTTTAAATATATATATATACTGTCTAGTGTTTTACAATTCACATCAGATCACTATACTTCCATAATATATTATATTGTTTTAAGCCAAGGACACTTCCAAGGGGATAGGGAAATGCAATGTAAATCTTTCGGGGGGTTTTCGGGTACTGGATGGATTATGTCTTACGATGCCCCAATCAAAACTGGGCCATTTACTCTCGTATTACTTCTTCATCTATTATTAGTATTGCACTAGGTTTATCAGGGTGAATGACATCTCATCAACTCTGAAGTTGCCCCGGGTTTGGGGTAACTTTTGAGTTTTATAGCCTTAATTCTTATGTCAATAACAGATTTTCCACGACACAACTTTGCCACATGGTCAATAGCCATGTGGCATTTAAACTGCACCATGCAGTTGTTTTATGGTTGGATTCTTGAGGTCGGAAGCTGTCCTTCGATACCTCATTTGCCATGTATGGTACCTCTCTAGGTCACAGAAAATGTTGAAGTCGATATCTCAAACGGGTTTTCAGCTACCGTGCAAACGGACAGACAGAAACGGCATTCACATAAAGGCCTTAATACGCATCAGCTTTATAATACACTTTGCTATGCTGTCCTGTATGAGTAAGAATAGCTTTATCCGTTTATTCAGCAATAGTGAACAGAGCAATATGCATTTATTTTAACTAAATATTATTGTGTTAATTACTAAATGTATAGCAATATCTCTTTTTTTTATTAATTCGTTAATTCACATTTGATGGATGCTACCGTCAGAAGTCAAGATTATTCTCTTGTATTGATTATTGACTTTTGAGTGATATTTATATAGTCTTATGTACAATTAGCTATGAAATGCAGGTATATATGTTATATTGAGTTTTATCTGTCAGCGTTAATCCTCCAAAATGACACGATGTGCATCCAAAGTTACTGCTGAGGTCGGCCTCATGATCATTTGCTTTTCATTGCTACTGTGAGTGTGAATTATTAATCTTCTCATGAATTTCTGTAAATGAAATGTCACACCCGGATTAACTACGATTACATTTAGTGCATAACAATTATATTTATCTGATGTTCAAGTATGTGTATTTAAATATAAATATACCTGAACTTGGTTATTTATTCTTTAAACATTAAACGACAACACGCTTAGATTTATTACAGAGCTGCTTCTCCTGCCATGCCAGCTCGATAATTTCTAGATTCATTTTCATTTTTACAAAATGGCTAGCTTTTATATTTTAATCGCCTCCATAATTATTTCTAGTCTTTCTCTTATTCCATTTTCAGCCAGCGCAGTAATACCTGTTTCGGACAATTCATGGGATACTTCTTGGAACGGTAGTGTCCTTACGACCCCTCAAGGACAATCAAGTCCATTGACATGGACCTCAAGGGACGGCAGAGAATATTATGCTTTCATTAATGTTCCCTACGCTATGCCCCCCGTTGGAGCGAGAAGGTTCAAGGTATACATTTGATTTTATTATTATATTATTATTTTGCTAATGGTTTTTGTTAATTAACGCCCAAATAGACCTTTTTAAGCATGAATAACAGTGTGAGACCCAATATACTACTAGTTATACGGTGGCGTGAGGCACGGCACGGCCATAAAGCCTAATCGGTTGCTTTTATTAGCAATAAAGCTATTTAAAATTATTTTATTTTTATTGGTAATTAAATGAACTAAGCAAATAATACTAATCAATTGATTAATATTTATTTCAATAAATATTACAGCTCCCTGTTCCCGCTGAGCCTTGGGAAGGAGTACGTACAGAGACGGAGTACAAGCCTGAATGTATACAGAAGGAAAAATATGCTCCAATTTTAATATCCTCTGGTGCAGAGTCATGTCTCTTTCTCAATTTATATGTTCCCAAACAGGTATTTTTATACATACATATATTATGTATATACCCAGGTAGGTAATTTGTAATTATGTACCTACATTGTGGTTTTAATATATTTTCCTTGTGTTACTTTCCAAAATAACCGAAAATCCGATATCACAAAACACAACAATTACATGGAGAGGGAATTATATTACCATCTTTATGAATGTTATGAAAATTAAATATTTAATTTTGGAAAAAATTGCCAATAGTCTCTTATATGTTGCAAATTTATGATATGTAGATTTTTATAAAGTTCTTCAAATGCTTGATCTTCTTAGATCCTTGATGTTGTTGGCCGAGAGAAAAACTATTATCCTGTATTATTCTATATCCATGGTGGGGGTTTTGTGAACGGAAATGGCAGTAGATATGGAGCAGACTATTTCATGGACGAGGATGTTATCTTAATTACCTTCCAATATCGGCTTGGACCTTTTGGTAATCAATCAATGTCAATATTGTACAAATAAAATAAGTCTGCCGATTCTATTTTTCCCAATTATAATATCGAAAACAATGTAATTATATGTAAATACCTATAGGCGTGGTTGTATTGCATGCTAATTCTTTTTGTTATATATTTTATTTATAAAGGCTTTATGAATTCAATGGACGGGACCATTCCTGGTAACTTGGCACTTAAAGATCAAGTGCTGGCTCTTAAATGGGTCCAGAAATATGTAGTTTACTACGCTGGGGACCCTGATTTGGTAACCATATTTGGCAATAGTGCAGGAGCACATTGTGTCAACGCTCATATGCTTTCTCCTATGAGTACAGGTAAAATGTACATTAAAATGGACTTTGTATTTTAATTTTCTTACACTCACATACTTAAATGTTCACTTTCATTTTAATATATCCAGGATTGTTCCACCGGGCTATATCGCAAAGTGGAGCGCTTGTGTGTTCCTCAATCATGGATACACAACCAGAAGTGTCGATACGAGAAATTGGCCAGGCCTTTAATTGCTCTACTGATAATATGACAGAATACGTGGATTGTCTACGAAATGTCGATGCCACTGATTTGGCTTTACTTCAATCGCAACTTCCAAGTTTAAAATTTTCTCTTACAATTGAAAATGTAGAAACCGAAGAGGAAGGAAATGTATTTCTTAGTGACTATCCCAGTGCATTGTATGAGCAAGGAAATGTTAACAGGGTCCCTTGGATTGTCGGAATCAATTCCGCTGAATTTCCGCCTTTTGGTAACACATTAATTACCCTTTTAGTAAATTACAGTAAAATTACAGTAAATTATGTCAAAATTACATTTTTTTGTTGGCTTGTAAACAGTATAAGTAATTGTAACGTTATTTTGGATAGTATTCCGTTTGGTTTAGAAAATCTTGCGTTAGGTGTATTTCATTGCATATAAAGGGTGTGCTTGATATTTTAATAGGTTTAAGTAGGCATATACTTACTACATCGATGCACAATATGTATGTGCTTGTCTATATTGTTAATTTTTTTGTTTTTGGTGTTTTTCGCAGCTCTTTTTAAAAATATTGGACTTATTGGCTCCTTAAACAGTAACTGGAATGACGTTGCTCCAGGATTGATGACTTACAACCCTTCCGCTGTAAATATATCAATAGCTTTGAAGGACTTCTATTTTGGAGATCAAGAGATTGGGAATGATACAATAAAGGAGTTTATCGCACTTTATTCCGATAGAATGATGGACCATTGTTCTAAATTGTCTGCCGAATATCAAGCTTCTTACAGCGATTCCTATGCCTACTATTTGACTAAAGCGCCCGAGAAAAGCTATATGGATCCAGAAAAGGAAGGATTTCCTGAAGACGACTATGGTACAATCACTTTTCGTTTCAATTTTTAAATATAATTATTTAAAACATTTTAAAATACAAAGTACGTACATATTTATACACATAAGTTTATATGAATTTCCCGTTTAGGAGTTGCCCATGCTGATGAACTTCAATATTTATTTTACTATAATGGCTACCCGTACATACCTACTGATTCGGAAAAGTATTATGCGTATTCCAAAATGTTGGTGAAAATATGGACCAAATTTGCTGCTACTGGGTATTAAGAATATAAAAATTACAAAAAATACATATCATTTCTAACTACATAGTACATTCCCTTTCCCTATATAAAAATTCTTTATTGGCCGTATAGAAGCTTTTTCCATATAGTGAATTGAATTCCTTAAATCTTTTAAAATGAATTGTTAAGTCGTGTAACGTATTTTTACATGTTCTAAAAGCTCCATTTAGGGAAATTCCTTCATACAAAAATTCTTATGCGCAAAATGAACTTAAAAGTCAGTTAAAGTTTCATTCTTTCTAATGTCTACGGTATCTATTATAACAGGAATCCAAATATCTTTGCTGAAGGCGGAAAAGAATGGAAACCGTTGAAGCCGTCAGAAAACTACATTCAATGGTATAAGCTGGATGATAGCCCTGAAATGGTAGATACAATACTGCCCAGAATGCAATTATGGGACACTTTCCCTAAGGAGGACCTTTATTACAATTAAAAATATATAAAATTTTATATAATAGTTCTACTCACTGTAAGATAACTAATAAATTATATTATGTGTGACCTCGTATGGAATAAAAATTCCTAAGACATAATTATGTAGTATCAGTAACAAGTATATTAAAATTTACAATTTTACCAATATGCTTAGATAGTATAACAATTTTAAAATCCATCATCGACCTATGCTGACGATAGTTACTAATCAAACTGAACATACAGCAAATCTGTTGTAAATACTGTCATAGAATTTCGCACAGAATTTATAGATACATATTGTCACCTACAGATATATATAGTATGTATTAGAAAAGACAAAGACTATATTTAATAAAAGAACGTGAAAGAATCAACACGACATCTTTATTTTTCTTTGTGAAAGGACTAAAGGTAAGATATAATTTGATATAACTATTTAGTATAGTGCATTAAATGCTATTATTCTACTATATTGTACGGCGCATACCCACTTACAATGTTAATCTTTCACATTCTCTGTAGAAACGTCTTTTGGTAAATACAATTAACATTGGACGAAAATATATTCGGCAAATGAGTCCTTTTTCTCCCTTCATCGTTGGCGAGGGGAAAATATAGATGTGAACTACCCATCTGTAACTTAACCATAGCAAAATATATCCTTGACTAGATTTAAATATTATTTACAGGAAAGAAGCCCAATTAGAAAACTGTCCTCTGCTAACGGCTTTAACATTTTCCCCTTGAATTAAATAATATTCGGCCATTTGGTCAATATTTATAGAAAAGCGGTACTTTAAGAAGGACAGTCTATTTTTCCACTTAACAGGGCCAAATGCAATATTTTGACTTTGAAAATGGTTTCTTTTTGTTTCCATTATATTTAAAATATTTTCCTCCGTCAAAAACAACTTTTCCTCGTCGCTATCCAAAGTAACTTGTGTTTTATAATTATAATACCCACTGTCCATGTTACTATAATGAAGGAGGATCAAATCCGCTGTAATTTTGGAACAGGAGAGTGGATATTGGAATTGGGAAGTGAGACGCTTTGTACAATTGTCTGAAATGACTAAAACTTGGAGATGGTGGGGTTGGCATTGGACTATTCCATAGGCACAACAAATGACAATTCTTTGAGTATTGGGTGGCAATTGCTGTACTTCTCTAGTAAATTGACCTCCTTGGATATAATGGCCTTCCCCCAAAGAAATATCAACCAAAGAAGGGCATTTTATAAAATGGGGCATGCATTTAATCTCTCCGTGGATTAATAGTTGTCTTAAATTTGGAAAACTCACTGGGCGGGAGCAAATTACTGAATGTCGCATCCTCATGTGCAAAATTTCGATCGAATTTGGTAGTAAACTTAAATCTACTTTTAAAAAGTAGGCAAAGTAGCCATATATTTGCAGTTTCTTTATTAGCATTGGATTTTCCTCTGGATTTGAATTAAATATTTTCCTTCTGCAGACCATAGTCAGATTTCCGATGGAAATTGGAAGACCAAAATCCAAAATAACGTTGCTTTGGTTCAATGTCAGACTGTCAAAATGGTTCGAGGGGAAGTAATCATTCAAGATAATTTCTTGGAATTCTACCATTCTGTTATTAACGAATTTGTTATATCCTAAAGTGAGTTCCCGAGGGGATGTGGATATTCCTTCGGGCAATATAATAGTAACATAATATAAAGCAAGACTCTTAAGGTTAACACAGTCACTTAAATTTACAATTTGCATTGAAATACCTGAACCTTCAAGGTTATTAACACAAAGGTTATCTAACCGATGAAATTCAACGAATTCGTTAATTTTTATTGCCGAAAGAATATTTCCGTTTATATTTCTTTCGATATTAACAAGTGTTAGCTCTTTTGGAGCTATTTTGCAGAAATCCTCGCCGTTTGCTAAAATTAAACAGAATTCCAAATGAATTCGTGATATATTTTCCAGCGTTTTCAAAGAAACTGATAAACATTTTACTTTCGACTTGACTATCAGAGTTTTCACATTCGGTCCAATTAAATTGTCTATACTGTTGTAGTCGTAGTCCATTGGGGCATCCTCGAACGATGCAGAGTAAAAACAGCAGTTGTTCAATTCCAAGTGGATCAAGCAGTTGATATCCAGTTTCTCCAAAACAATTTTCGCAATATTCAGATCGATCTTGAATCCACTAATCCCAATTTCAGCATTATTCACTCTTTTGATAATAGATTGAACCTCACTAGAACATTCTGACAATTGTACCACTTGCTTCCTTATATCTTTCAAAACTAGGGCAGAATTTTTGATAAACATGGGACCAATTTGCTGATTCCATAAACAACACACGCGACGACACACTTTTACAGTTTTGTAGTCGCAGAAACTGAATATATTTTGTAGGATCTATGTAAAATTGAAAATTATTTATGGCATAAATTAAATTTGCTTGTATTTATTCTCAAGTGTACTAACCAGTTTTAATGGGTGGTAATTAATCGTATTGGAATTTTACTGAATTCTTATTGGCGGAATTGAAATGATGGCAATACTTACTTTTACTGGGAATCATAATCACATTTATCAAACAATAAATATTATATATTTATTTATTATTTTGTTATATTATATGAAATCAGCGGAAAGTTTTTTCCAATATACTTTTAGCAGAATTACAATACGATTAATATTTAGCCATTTTTTATTGTAAGGCTTACCAAGTCATTGAAGAGAGGATTTGGTTGGACACTGTTCAAGAGATTTGCTGATGTATTGTTAGCAGGGGCCATGTCACTTGGGTTCCTAGTTATCCGATTCAATATATTCATTTTGTTGGTTTCAAAGGATGCTGTGCCGCCCTTACACCTTAAAACAAAGTAACAACTTTTTTGAAGTGCCAATAGCAAAAGGTTAGTTAATTTAAAGGGCGTAGGTACCGGGCATTATTGATTTTACTATGCATGACCATCCCGATTTAATATTTATTAAATGAAACCCGCCCCATATTCTATATTGGGTCTGTTACCCTTTACGTCTATATTATTTCAACTTTCCTTAGTATGATCATGCTTACTTACCAGTGATGAAATGAAGACAAAATATATTATTTCAAAGTATTTCGCAAACTAAAGTTAAACCTTCTGAATTATCAACTCCAAATTTTCAACCTTCGCCTTCTTTCAACCCTTGTCAGTATAATGTCAGTATTCCTAAATTGAAATGTAATAAACTGTGGTAAACAGTTGTAACAATGTAGTGGTAATTTATTCAAAAAATAAAGAAAATGTATATAATATATAAATATTTATAAAAGAAACAAAACCGTATGACACCGTTGATTACTGTTTAGAAATGGTATTCAGGGGACACATTACTCAATTCTGAAAACAGAAATCAAAAATGTTGAATAATAATAGAAAAAAAGTTTGCTCAAACAGATAGATACATACAGACAGAATTAAAGGCAATCTTATATAATGTAGTGTACGTACCACTACATAATAAATGATAAGCTCTAGAGGAAGGAAGATAATTGCATAATATTAACAAGTTTTTATACAGTCCACGTAATAATATTGAAAATGCACTAAGGAATGAATTTTGAACTTGAACAGCGAGATGAGGAACACAAACACACGTAGATATTTTTGAATTGTCGTTCGTTAGTTATTGTATTTTTGTAAAATTAATATATTGGAAATAAGTCAATATACCTGTAAATGAAATTGAAGACTGTCTGTCACACCGAATTGACAGTTTAATCCCGATGCCCAGTCCAACCAAACTTCCAAACACCACACCCAAACAGGTTATATTATGCCATGACATCTGCTTTTAGCTTTTCGTTTCCTTTCCAGATCAAAGGAAGTAAGTGTAGCCTGGATAATACCTACTCCTGACACATATACCCTATAATAGAGCTGTACTGCAAAGAATCCTTTACTATTTATTGAGGATTGAGGAATAGGTACCCCGTTGAACACTGCAATATAGATATTTTATTTTAGTTACTATAGATTAAGAAATTGAAGAAACCAATAATAAAATGCAATAATGTAATCATCAAACGATATATTAATGAATTGCCCGATCCGTGGAAAATATATGTAATAAAAATATTTAAATCAGTAAGCATAATATATAGAGCATTGCATTGTTTATGACACCTATCAAAATAATGACCTTACGTGAAGCTTTACGGTCCAACGAATAAAAAATAATTTGCATTGAATAGAGCTACATTTAATGCACAAAATATTTATTGGCCAATATGTCAGTCCAGGCTACACAGATGTAAAGTCAAGACTATAAATATTAAATTACTTTTGAAACAAGAATTTCTACTAATTAACTATTAGAAAACATACTGCACCAATTTTTAAAATAGTGTTTTCTAGGTACTAGCCTAACATTTTAGTGTTATATAATATATATTATGTATAAAAAAGGTGCTTATGCATTAAATACCCAAGTTAAAACAAATATTTCGTTAATTATTGGTATTAAAAAGTTGAGAAATCTTTTGACAAAATGGTGTTACGTATCAGTTTCCAGTAATTAGATCAGAACACTTAATCAATATCCCGTGCCATCGAAATCAGTATAATAATTATTGTGAAAAGATAAATTCATATAAATAACAATTATTAGACTTAAAGTATAAAAGAAATCTTGACTAGATTTTAAATACTGTATATAGTAGTCTGCCTCACAACACTGGCTGATAGCCATTAATTATTTCCGAATGTAGCCCACCTATCGAACTCGTTTCTACTAATTGCTTTAAGAGCCGCTCCTTGAATTAAATAGTATTCCGCCATTTGGTCAATATTTACAGAAATACGACATTTTAAAAATGATACCCTGCTTTTCCATTTCACTGGACCGACTGCAATACTTTGTTCACCCGTAATACTTCTTTTTATTTCCATTACACGTCTAATATTTTTCTCCTTTAAAAATAACCTATTTTCCTTACCAGGAAGTTTTCTCTGTTGATAATCCTTACTACCATTGTCATTATAATGAAGGACGATCAAATTTGCTGTCAGTTTAGTACGGGACAATGCAAATTGGAAATCAGAAGTCAGGCGTCTATCACAATTATCTGAAATGACTAGAACTTCAAGATTGTGGGGTTGGCGCTGAACTATTCCATAAACACAACAACAAATAATTATTCTTTTAGTACTGGGGGGCAATTGCTGGATATCTCGAGCAAATTGACCCCCTTCAATATAATGACCCTTCCCTAATGAAATATCAGCCAAGGAGGGGCAATTAATAAAATGGGGCATACATTTAATCTCCCCGTGAATAACTAATTGTTTTAACTTTGGAAAACTCAAGGGGCCGGAACAAGTAATTGATCGCATCCTCATGTGCAAAGTTTCTATCGAAGAAGGAAGTAAACATAAATCAATAACTAAATAGTAAGAAAAATATCCATATAATTTCAGTTTCCTTATTTTCATTTGGTCAGCCGTCGGATTTGAATTTTTGATTTCCCTTCTGCATACAAGAGTTAGACTTCCGATTGAAATCGGAAGACCAAAATCCAAAATAACGTTAGTTTGGTTCAAATCTAATTTATCAAAGTGGCTCGATTTGAAATAATCGCTTAGATTTATTTCTGAAATTTCCTGCATTTGTCCTGTAACATAATTATTATTTTCTAATGTCAATTCCTTTGGGGATATTGATTTTTCGTCATTTAAAACCACAGTGGTACAAACTAAGCTCAGACATTGAACTGTAACACAGTCACTTAAGATTAAAATGTATTTCGTGTCTCGGTTCTCAAGCCAGAGTTTTTCTAACCGGTTGAAATTAACAAATTCATTAAGATTTATCTCAGGACTTAGCCTACGGTTTAATTTACGGGCAATGTTAACCAGTTTGAGTTCTATCGGGGATATTTTACAGTCATCTTCTGAGTTGACCAAAATTATACAATATTCTAAATCAATTCGAGATAGTTTTTCCATACTTTTTAACGACACGAGCAGGTATTCTTTTATATACGACTTGATGATTAATGTTTGCAAATTGGGTCCAATAAAATAGTCAAGAATGTACCAATGACGACTAGCGTTGTAAATTTCCAGGTGGGTGATTAAACTGTGATCGATAATTTGAAGGAGACGACTGGCAGCACTCAACTCAATGTTGAATCCTGTTATCCCTGATTCGGTAGCCATCCTTTTGATAAGAGAATCTAATTCAATACCAAATTCTAAGACTGATTCAAAAGATTTCTTTCTCCTTTTCTTCAAAACAAGGACAGATCGTTTGGAAAACATTGGATCAATGATATTCTTCCAGGTGACACAAACTAAGCGACATTGTTTTAGGGTTTTGTAATCACTCCAACTAAATACATTTTCCAAGACCTATTGAAAATGTACATTAATTTAACTTAGTATCATTATTACAAATCTTCTTCTAAGAAATAATATGTATAAAAGTATAATGCCGTGCTTAATTTTGTATAATTTGTAATTTCTTTACCAAATCGATCAGTAGAGGATTTGTGTGTATATTTCTCAGAAAATCTGCTGAAGAGGGGCTACTTCTGTTGACCTCGTTTGTATTCCTTGTTATCCACTTAAATATATTCATTTTGTCCATTCAGTGTCAGTTAACTCTCAACATTTAAAAGAATGCTGGCAATGTTGCTGTCCTAAATAAACAAACAGATGACAGAACGCAAATCATTATACAACATCAATTAGTTATAAAATATATGAATTAGTTAGCTGATATCTTTTTTCACGTTTTCACTACATATGACATAACAGATAACAGACTACAATATTAAAAAAATAAATGAAAAAATGTACAACAATACAAATATACTTGTAAATGTCAGTTAAATAATCAAACAGTTGGCAGTAGAATCTAATTTTTCGGGTGCGTGACCACAGCAGACAGCAGACGTGACTACAGCAGACAACAGACGTGACCACAGCAGACAAGCAGACAACC
>JAQFYC010006081.1:0-12899 GCA_034694165.1 Tomocerus mixtus | reverse complement strand
AAAATCCCTATAACTATAAGGAAATTGGGATTTTATAGGGCCAAAAGTGGTCCAGGCACTTTTACATTGGGGAGATGAGTTCTTTGAGTTTACCTGCCTTCTACTTATATTACATTTAGTTGGACCATTGATTAGCTACTTAACTCTGCATAAACGTAAGATGAAATTAAATTACTATAATTGTAAAGACAATTGCTCTTACGAGAAAACATAAAATCGGCTTAATATTTTCCATTGAATTTTCTTCTACGGCTGGCTTCCAATGTAATTAATTCGTATTAACACTACTGTGTATTTAATTTGCTATCTCGGTACGAATGTTTTAACTCTCGTCCGTTGACCTTCAATTTTATCTTTTTGCAAATATTTTCCAACGAATTCAAGGGTAAATATAAAAAAGGTAGCAAGCACACAGTACCCTGATAAGTAAAATATGGTGTGAATTTTCATGTCTAAGCTTATTTTTGTTGGTCTTGATTGTTGGAATTTTGTTTGCTGATACAAATGCATCGCTCGGTGGCGTCTTATCAATTGATGCGATTTCCACAAGTCTAAAAATCCATTTTGGAATAAAACTTGATACTTTTTAAGGTAAAAGTGTCTAAATCCATTACTAAACAACCAATGTCGATATGTGGAATCGGCAATGTTTGTTGTTCTCATGCAAATTGGAGTCAAATTAAAATTTTTCATCAAATACCAGGTCAGCTCAATTTCATCAGTGTAAACAAGCATGAAAATATTCAATGAGGAGTTGCCCACAGCTCTGAGCACAGCCAATCGTTTATTATTCTGCGCTTGGATATTAGAGGATTTTTCTTTTTGCCAATCGTACATATAAACGCTTGAATTCATTTTGTCTGATAAATTATACTTCAGAAATAGGTTAGTAACATTCATTTCTATTGAGGTTACTCTGTCTCTCAAGCAAAATACATTGTAGTTGTGAACAATTAGCTCCTTAAAATCGAAAAATTGTTTTCTGTCAGGAGGAACGATTACTTCACCCGTGATATAAGTTTCATATAAAGACGTGATGATAAAACCAGCAAACAAAACTATTAATTGACAAATATTTTTATTTTTAAAGTGAATCGGCTGATCTAGAATTACTGCTAAGGAGCAAATGATAATTAATTCAATTTTCTGATACATAGTTGAATCACGTTTCATAATAATTATGGGGATGTAAGCCAGTGGGAAGAAAATAAAAATCATAATCCAACAATAATCATCAAACGTGTTTTGGATTAAAACGGAAAGTGGAACATCGTGAAATGACTCTTTTCCTATGCAGTAGTAAGGAACTCTATTTCTCGCAGCGTCTGTAAATGATAAGGCAAACCATTCATACGAGGGTACTGTTCCATAATTAATGTCAACAAAAATGAAAGAAAATATTTGAGGCTTGTATTTTAAAATTATATTTATATTTGCTGCATAAAATGCAGAAGAATTAAATATTTTGTTCATTGTGGCTATTGCCCTGGCTGAATATTCACACAATATATAATTTATCTTCACTAAAGTATATGTAGAATGTATGCACTGGTGATAGTGTCTATAGTCTACAGGCTCCGTAGTAATTACACCAACGTCACTTAAGTGCCGATTTATGTTTAAATTGTACCATATTTCTGCCCATTTTGATTCGGAAGTGTTGTTATTTATATTCACAAACGTAACTTCCTGTCGAATGTAAATTTGCCCAACAAAGAGAGAAATATTACGCAAATTATGAACAACAATTAAATAAAGAGGGGATATCAACTGTGCACCGAAGCCCACTTTCCAATTGTTTGCTTCTATTTCCATTTTGTTAGATATAATTATATAACTGGAACTGGAGCGGTGAATTTCTTCTCCAAAATAATGAGGCACGTTTCTAAAACTTTTGTCTGGCTCGGAAATAATGTTAACACTACAAACCCCTTTGGAAATATATTTTGGTTTGTATTGATTTCTACCCATTAAAGTTTTGTTATAGGTAGATGCCATGAGAGTCCAGGACTGGCCATTTTGATTTAATTGTAGGAATAATTCTCCCAGAGTAAAATTCTTGAAGCGAACTAAATTGAAATCACAGTTGCGAAATAACGATAAATTCGTAATGCAATCAGCAGTAATAAATGTAGTCGAAAATACGATAGCTACAAATGTGATAGGTTTACAACACATGTTTACTGACGTAATTTTTCTATAAAATTCTTAATTTATAAATGGTGAATGGTATCTGCCTGATTTTTTGTATACATAGATTATATTGCGGCGTACTTTTAAACTGATATGTATTTTGCAGAAAGTCTTCCTGTAATCCTATAGCACAATTTTTCACTTCAACATGTTTATATGCTAAGTTTCCTTTTCGCTATTGACTTTGTTTGGTATTAACATTGAAGTCGCCAGTTGTTGACACTAGTATGCAGAAGGTCAGAAGCTTAGCGTGTCAAAACGTGACAGTTGGTAGGTAAGATATATTTATCAAACGTAAATGTCTCAGTATATATCCAATTCGTAAATCTGATTTATAACTTAGATCGATATCGATTTATTACATTGGCAGTTTAAGCCTCTAGGTAAAAATATAATGGTAAACTTGCCATGTAAATGAAATACTATAGTCGTATATAGAAAAGCTTTTTTTCTCATTTGTATAATCTTGGGGTTAAAAATTCTTGGAAATAAAATGTGCCAGGCATACTTTTAGAAACCGTTTTTATATCTACGAAATACTAATACCTACATGTTATTATAATTATGTTGATGATAATATGTAAAATTTTGTCGAAAACCAAACTTTTTTGTAGTAAACAAAATAATTAAGCTACATAATCAAATAATATAACGCGTGAGAGTGGTGGAGGGTGTATTCTCTTCACTGGAACTTTTTTGCGTTGTGGGTTTGCTTTGATTTGGTTATGATAACAACATAAATAGTTGAGTATTTCTTGCTTGTATTATCCCTCTAATTCAATCAATAACAGAAGCAACTGTGGTTTACTGTTGTTTAAAGATAAACTGGCAATTTATTCGATTAATCAAATTTTAATGAATTTAACGGTACTTTTTCAGAGATGCAATATGAAAAAAGTACATATAAAAATACATGTTATCCTATTCACAATTTTTAAGGTCAGCTGTATGTCGTTTAATATTTTCCCTTGAGAATTTCTCTGCTTGTGATTGCGTAGAAAAAATTGATTTGGGTCCCATTATGCTCATTCTGACTTCGTTGGATGTTGTTAGACAGGTGATGATAACATCTATACATACAATATCAAATGCAATTTAAAATGTGCACTCACTGATACACACTATATTTATTTTGAAAAACTAATATTAATACTTTTTTGGTCGATTGGAGTTAGGAACATGTTGGCATCTTTGCAATTAATACCGAATACTTGTTCGTAATTGTTTGAACCAATTAAATGGATGTAGATTCCTGCCAACTTACTTAGCCAGGTATTTTTCAGGTGTCCGAAACACATAGTTGGTATCCCAAGAATTAGAGGATTAACATAATAAAATGCCTTATCCATTTTTATCTTCAAAAGATTCTCAAATTGGTTGTTTATAAGAATTAGTTTTTCTTTGCTACTTATAAAGTGATCCGTTGTATTAAAAGTGAAAAATCCCAAAGTTCTGTAATTCAGATATTGTCAAAACTTATTAAATTTATTGGACCATATTATTTACATGCTATGTTAAAGAATCATATTCATCTATTTATTTACGCGTGATTGCAGAGCTCGAATCTCGGATGTCTGGGCCAGGGCAGACTGTTTGCTAATATGATTTTATTAGGAACGTTGCCTTTTTCCTTGACTGTATTCAACATTAGGTCATGTAGGTAATTAAATATTAAATGAATCATCACACTTTGAAAACGAACTTGTGCTTTCACACGAATGTCTTTAATTGTTTGAAGGGGAATCGATACATTTACTAAAAAAATTTCTTCGTCTTCCATTTGGTAAAATGCAGATGTAGGTGTAAGCTGTCTTTGCAAATCTTGCTCAAACATGTTGTAAGCTGACTCTGTTAGCATTTTATACTGAAAAATATAAATACAAAATAAATGAAAACTTGCGTTCGATTACGGTGAGATTGTTGCAATACTCTCACTTCAAATAACTACAGACGTAATGTAATACTTTATAATGTAATACTTATTCTAGCAACTTATTCCTCAACTCCATGGCATTGCTGCCCATTACTATTAACAAAAATACTAGCACCATTTATAATGGATGAAAATTGTAAACATCCAACTGATAAAAGGAAATACGAGACTTACGCAATTACAGGAATTGCAATTAGCATAAAATTATTTATTATTTATTACTTATGAATATTATACCTAAAGGTAGGATTGAAATACTAACTAATGTTATAATATAAAGTAAGTAGACTTATTAAGCAATTTACTCACCTTATCTAGCACTGAATCCTGAAAGTCTTTAACTAAATATTTGTACCGTGTGTTTGTTAACAAGTCCAGAATGTGCAGCAAACTGTAGCCATCTGCCAACACGTGGTGCATTTTGAGAACAAAAACTGTGTCCTTTTTTCCTTCACGGTAAATTAACAGAATCCCCCATAATGGGCACTTGGTAATATCATAGCGAATTTTCAGCCATTCACAAATTTCCTCTTCACAAGATTTATTAGTAGGTAGAGTAACACAAGTGACGTGATCCCTATATTTTAATTTATTTGGAAATGTTTTGAAAAACCAATAACCACAAACATTCTGAATGCTCCTATGAAAATTAATATGCGGATGATTTTGATTGATATCTTTATTAGTATAGTCAATATTTATTACATGACTTTCAAATTGCTGAAAAAAAGTTTTCCCATTTATATTGCCTTCAAGTTTCATGCTTACACATAAATTCAGGTTCAATAATTTTGAATTTGGGTCGCCCATAGAGCAGTCAATACACATTACGAAATTATCGGTTGCTCTTAGTGGTGACAATTCTGGATAAAGTAGGGGCACAATTAGGTTCAAAATAAATCTCCATACGGATAGAAGCAATAAGGGTAGGCTGACGACTACAAAAATAATACTAAATATCAAATTTCGTGAGGATTTTAAAAAGTAGACAAAGAGGGCGATCATGATGAACAACTTATTATTGTAAATAGGATTGTGCTTCTCAGAAATAATTCTATTACACAACACAGGGATTTATAGTAATTTTAGTAATGCTAGTTGGTGCAGTTAAGTACACAAAATGTTTCGAGGAAACTCTTTCCAGTATCCAGATTAACTTTTGGTTCTCTAATATTAGTTATATAGCAAGAAGGTATTAGCATTGTTAATTGGCGTACCTAATATGAGAACTTGCTATGGTTTAGCTTAATAATATTTATTCTGCAATAGTTTAGTAAAACCAATTTATGTTTATTTGTGTTTATTTTGATTTTTACAGATAGCCCAGCTACTAAACCATAAACTTCCACAAATGCAAATGCAACTAATAGCTATATTCTTACGGCCTTGCAAAAATGGTTCATTAATAAAGAATCCCAGTGTCTAAGTCGTAGCAAAACGAGTACTATCTTTCCACCATGTTATCAATATTGGACATTGCGTGCAGAAATATTTTATTAACATCACAATGTAGCGCATAACTCGCCTAAGTAAGGTTTTCCCTGCTTAAGAGGTTTCCCTTAGGCCTTGAGCTTTTTTAATATGCTGAGGATACCCATATGGAGTAATGTAAAAAAAAGTCTATTATAATAGGAAATTACTTGACAGAATAAATAATAAAAAGTAATAGCAAATTTTCGGAACTTTTACTTCATATTTCCCAACGCATATTGTTTGTTGTATTACTTACCCGAAGGTTAGTAGTAAGTTATTAACCATCAAGCCCCGGATGGGTAAACTGGTAGGCAAGTCGTCTACTAGAAGAGGATCTTACTTAATAGACTATCAACCCTTTATTATTTTCAAACAGAAACGAACTACAGAATTTTGATTTTGCTCAGGTTTGTTTCTAAATTGAAAACAGATATCCAGAAATCAGGCACTGTGATCTACTTTAAACTATTAGCCTATTTGTGGAAACAATCGAAATATGCAACACGTTTTAGGATCAAATGAAACTATCCAGACGCAAATTAAATTAAATTATTTTTTATCCATTAAATTAGTATCAAGATAAAGTTGGATTTGGAAAACATGTTTATTCCCCGATTAACATTTGGACAATTTACTTACAAAGCAACTTTTTGGAATGAAAAACATTGATGTGCGGAATTTTTCGTGCATATCATATCTGATATGGTTTTATGGAAAATCTTCAGAAATGTCTATCCAGACTATGGCTGGATGCTAGTTAATAGGATTATCATTAACTGTTAAGTAGTTGAGTATCAAAACTCATAAAGTCGTACAATGTAGAGGTACCTGTGTGGGATAGTGGCATATAAACGGTGAGGTGAGGTAAGAGATTCTAGAATAAGTAGTAATCTGCGTAGAAACTTAAGTTAGACTCTCGCGTATTATTTCGCTTGAAACACTTTCTTGTAAAAAATGGGGAAGTTTTTTTCACTTTATTGGCTTCTGAACCATTAGCCAGACTGTTCACATTCACTTTCGCGTAAGAGACTGGGCCGTAGCTGTAGGTAGGAACGTTTTGCGTAAAGTAATACAACCCAGGCTAGGCAAGCTTAACTTAGGGTATCAGAATCAATAAGCTCCTCGCACATGAGAACCGAAGAGATTATGTTAATTAGGAGATATGGAGGGTATGTAAAGGATTAGATTTGTAGCAAAGTCAAGGTTAAATCAAGGCAGAGGGGATAAGGAAGCGGGCATGATAGATGTTAGTATGTATTAAGGTATCTCTCAATTAAAAGAGCGAGGATATGAGGAAAACCATTGCATAGAAACCTATTCATTATGTTTTTGCTCTGGATATAGAAAAACTCATATCAGATACCAATATCGCGATTGTGAGTGAAACCCTGACGGGATTCGAAGCGAGGATCTTCCAGAGAGAGACTGAGACAAGTTGTATTCATTCACTATTAGACTTACACTCTAAACTGTAATCCACAATGGCTCGCTAACAGATTCTTGTAATTCTTTGATAATGGAAAAAGTAATTTGATAATTGAAAGACGTCTCATTTGGATTCGGGGGTTTCTTTTAGTCATTATTTAGCTATACAATTTTTCAAGTTCTCCTAGATGTCGTTCAATATTCCCTTTGGAGAAGTTTTTTGCATTCTCTTGAGAGGAAAATATTGACTTAGGTCCCAAAATGGTGAATCGAATGTTATTTGATGTGGTGAGACCAATGAAATACACACCTACATAATATTTTGATACAAATTATGCAGCCGCCATAAAAATGAAGTTATAAATTTCTAATTAAAATACTTCAAATTAATACCTTTCTCTTCAGTTGGGGTGACAAACATATCAACATCTTTGCAGTCAATACCGAACACTTTTTCATATTTTTCTGAGCCAATCAAATGAGCGTAGCCTCCAAAATTTTTACTGAATATATAGTTTTTCATGGAACCGGAACCACCACATTTGGGCGGTATGGCGCTGAATAAAGGAGTGAGATAATAAACTGCTTTATTGATGTTATTTTTGAAGAAGCTTTCAAATATATTGTTTATATATGGTAAAACATTTTTGCTTGGAACATTCGCCGATTTTGTTTTGAAATTGAAATATCCTATTAATCTGAAAACCAAAAACGCAAATTACTGATACAATTTTGCAATAACAAACTTATACATATATCACAAAATGCTATCGTAAAGCTCATACATATTTAGAGAATTGTCAACTCCAATATTGAAATGAATTGCAGTTAACAGGAATGATATTCGTTGTATTAAGCATTTTAAGATAACTCACACTTGAATTTTATTTGCTGTTTCAAAACTACATTTTTCTTAATAAATATGTAGAGCTTTGTTTTAATTGATAAGTTTTATTACGCATGATTGCAGAGTTTGTCTCTCGGATGCTTGGGCCACGGTAAACTGTTGATTATTTTGATTCGATCGGGTAAGTTTTCTCCTTCACCATGCACGTGTAAAATTAGATCAATGATGTAATTCAATACTAAATAAAAGATTACACTCTGAAAACGAACTTGAGCTTTGCGACGAATATTTTTGACCACCGAAAGTGGTACACAAACGTGTGTTAGAAAAATGTCATTGTCTTCTATTTTATAAAACGGTGATTCTGGCAGGGAGGCGTCTGCTAACATATACTTAAAAATGTTGTATGGCATTTCCATGAAAAATTTACACTGAAAATAAAATATATTTCAGTGTAGGTAACTAAATTCAAATTAATTAGCAAATATATTTAATGGCAAGCAAAAGCTGCAAGATATTGGATAAGTTATTTAAGTCCAAAATTACCTCCTGCATTGTATTGTGATCCACCCTGTATGTAAAAAATTTCTAATGAAAATCTCACCTTGTCCCAAAATGAATCTTGGAAATCCTTAACTTGATAATTGTATCGCGTATTGGTCAGCAAATCAAGTATATGAAGTAAACTGTAGCCGTCCGCTAGTAAGTGATGCATTTTGAGAACAAAAACTGTATCCTTTTCGTTTTCACGGTAGATTAGAAGAATTCCCCATAATAATGGGCACTTGTTAATATCATAACGAATTTTCAGCCATTGACATACCTCTTCTTCGTAAGTTTTATTATTAGACAAAGTTACACAAGTGACGTGGTCTTCGTATTTTAATTTATTTTGAACCGTTTTGGTTTTGAAAAACCAATAGCCCCAAAACTTTTCAAATGTTTTATGGAAATTGTAGTGTGGATGTTTTGGGTCTATTTCTTTAGTATGGTCAATCCCAATAACATGTTGTTGAAAAGATTGAAAAAAATTAATACTGTCCACTTTCCCATTGAGTTTCATGGATACACCTACATTAAAATCAATGGAATTTGACGTAGGTTTTCCAATGTTGTTATCCACTAATGGAAACAGACTATCTAAACCATTTAACGGCGACAAATCTTTGTGAAAAATATACGCAAAAACTATTACCACATACTTCCATATAAGAAGAATAAATAAAGGAATACAATTTAGTGCAAAGATAATTGTAAATACCACATTTTTAACTATGTGAAGTGAGCTGGTCAGAACGTTGATCATTGTAAGCTAATTTTAAACTTTTTAACACCTAAATATATTTTCTTCCAATTTTCTGGTTATGCTAATGGTTGTGTAACTAATTTTCGATTACTGATGCTTTATATGAAAAAATTTTAAAATGCAACAGTGCCAGTGCAACATACATTATTTTATTGTTTTCTTTATCTTTTAAATTAAAGGAGTTAGCAAAGATTCACTTTTCCCTACATACGTCTACTTACGTATTGTGCAGAATAATTTTCAGAAAATTAAGTCATTCGCTAACTATTGCTAACTTTGTATTGAGCTCACTGTACATTTTTGTTTGACTGTATTAAAAACGATTGCTAGAATAAATAAAAATTGAAACAATTGATGATGAAGTTACCTAATGATAACGTTTAGCAAATTACCCATTACCCATATAAGTCCATAGTTAGGAAGAACTATATTTATTGTACCTACTCAGTTATTTACAAGCAATAAACATACAATTGGTGTCGTCAACAGTACAAAGTAGGAACATTAGTTAAAATAATGCATGACTACGACAAAAAAAAACAATGTGTAATGTGCCCCTGTGCAGAATCCAACGTCTTCTGTTAACTCTTAAATTTCCCCTGTTTTATTACCCCATTAGGTAGAGTACTACTTTGTTGTCGGAATTACATATTGATGCGTAGCAAAATGTATTGGTAGGTTAATTCGGTAGGAAGGTAATACAAAAATTCATAAGAAACAAAGTATCAATGTTACATTATCAAAAGACTGCGCTTCAATACAATTAATTGCTGTGTTTACATATAAGTACTCAGGAACTTTAGCAAAACATTACAGATCCACATTAACGATATATTCACATACATATATATATTACGATATATGTGATAGTAAATTGTGATTGTGTTATATAATTTTTTAACTCCAGAATTAAGTAGGTACTAAATTTAATAACTATGTGAGAATCTTAAGGGATTACTACACAGTACATTTAAACCATTGTGGGATCTCAAGCCAAATAGGAGTTGAAGGTTATCATTTAAGTTTTATGTTTTTAAATAATTGCAAACATTGAATATAAAATATTATTATACTTAGCACATACTTCCATAGAATCGTTAGAAGAAATGGATAATTTCAAAACTCAAATGAGACAGTAAAATGACGAAACGAAATTTAAATTTGGGAGAAGTGATTGCATTATTTTTTATCACCCGGACAAAATACTATAATAAAGATAAAGTTACCTATTTGTAAAATAGTTTTCCGTGAAACTACAACTCATGACCACTTAAAATTAAAGCTTAGCTTTCAATTTGTTGGCAACGCTTTTCCACCAAGATGGTCTTTCAAATCCGCCTGGAGTTTGTGACATGGCCAGTTTTAAATGCTTATACACATTCCCGTCTGCCATCCCCAAGACGGAATTTAAAATAAAATCTGGAGGTGCAATTGCATCCACCAGAGCCACAGCTTCCGGTTTTAAAGATTGGCATAGCTCAAGGATCGCATCCCGTATCAAGCTCGCAGGCTTGGGGCCACTAGCATAATTTCCCTGATACAATATTGCTAAATGTTTTTCCAAACTCCAAAGTCCAAATAAAAGCATCATTTTGGTGAGAACTGAACGAATTTCAGAAGGAATGTCGTTTCTGCATAAAAGTTTCCTCCAAAATATCTCCAAGGCGTAATGTTCAATATATGCCAGGGATAGAGTTCTTGCATGATAAACCTGAGCATCGTTGCGAGCTGTAAATGTGTCTTTTCCAAGTTGTTGAGCTGAGTGGTATTTTTCAGAAGTCGACTGCAACAGCCAACATACGAGCCATTGGTAAGAATGAAGTATAGCTTCTGGGTTCAGTAATTCTTCAATTGTTCGTGGACTGAATTTTTGTGCCAAAATATTTTCTGCGTTTCTTAGAAATGTTACAGAGCCCAAAGGACTTTGATCATCCATATTTTTTCGATTGGGGTTGGCCCAAAGGTTGATCAACCAATTGCTAGTTTGCTGTAAGAGCACATTATTATCTCCTTCGTATGTGCAGCATGCGTCGTTATCTTCACGGAGGTACCCCAACCCTGCTGCTCTTAGGTAGCCATGTCCTGAAATAATTATTACTAAATTAGCACTTGTATAAATATTTAGCGGAAGTCAGTATCTATAAAGGAATTGATCTTTCAGTCTGCGGGTCCAAATTATTATTTGTAGCACACAAAATTATTTTTTACTGTATTCATTTTTTGAATTCCCTTTTTAAAGTTAAATATTTTGTGTCTGTTGCCCTACAAGCCTCTTTTGCTCTTTTGTAATTTATAACCACTAATTCAAATACAATTACCTCCGCATCCCTCACGGGACTCCTGGATTGCGTCTCGTGCTAGCCACCCAGCCAAAGGTTTTGCAGATGAAGAAATTGCATGTATTTCAGCTCCTTGCATTCCCAAGGCAGATTTATCTACCCCAGCGTATTGTGCAAAAAGATATTTTGCAAAATCGTTATAAAAGTTATCTGCGAAGAATTTCATAACGTAGGTGGCACACAGATAGGGAAGCAAACGCCATTGCTGCATCTGATATTCTATTACAGGTAGTTCCTGGCTGTCGTTCCCAAATTGTCGTCTGACAGCGCTGTAGCGAATTGATATTGTCACAGCTTTCGTCATACTTGCAACACACATTGATACGATTCCAACACGGCCTGCGCTTAGATTGCCAAGAGAGGCTCCGAATCTCTTGTTTGGATCTTTGTACGGCGTAACGTACTTTCCCTCGGGAGTTACATCCGCAGTTTTGTTTAATAGGCAATCTCGATATATTCCATAATGCTCAAACATTATGTATCTAAATAGCAAATAAAAGAATTAATTAAACTAAAACTAATCTTAACAACAAATTAAAATAAAATGACTGCATGTTTACAATAGGTACTCAATCAGTTTGGAAAAATTTCTAAGTCAAAAATGCATGTTTTCCCATACCCACTAAAATAATCTAGTGATGCTATATAGAAAAATACTGGAGAAAACAATAAAAAGCTTAAAAGTAAAAGGATATTCCGCACATTGAATATTTTACAGTCTGTCTCAACATAGAATCTTATTATGTTGCATAATATTTAAATTGTCTAAAGAATATAAACATATTTTGGAATATACAAAAATATCTGCGGATTCATGAAGATAGTAAAAAAGCCTTGATAGTACTATAGATATTTACATATTATTTTTTAGCATATATTGACATTGACAATAGAATTTTTTAATTTATTAACTTACCCATTGTCTAATCCGTTCATACCTAACTTTTCTCCCATGTCTCCTACAAAACAAATCTTTTATTATTTCATTTCCGGTTATACATTCAAGAATAAGGGACTTTTGTGAGTGTGAGTATACCAATAGTTATCCCTGGATAAGGCATCATTGTATTTGGATCCCTGATTGGTAAAACAAAACAATGCAATCCGTGACAGTGGCCATCGGAAGTGTAAAGTTGTGCAAATACGGCTGCATGCGTTGCAGTTTTAGCTATATTTTAGAAATCAAACCAATAATTATTAACTTTAAAAAAGATTATTTTGTTCAATTTTTAATTGTTTGGGACAATTACTTAATTACTCACCTAAGTTGCCAACCCAAGCTTTTGCTGCTTCAAAATCAGGAGTGTTTAAAACAAACTGCTGGGTATTCGGGTCGTATGTCGCAGTTGTTCTCATACCTTTTGTGTTGGTGCCATGAGCAAT
>JAQFYC010006080.1:0-12899 GCA_034694165.1 Tomocerus mixtus | reverse complement strand
TTATAAGGATATTTGTCGTAATTATGCAGCAATATACTCACTCGGGCGGGCTGTATACAGTGGCTTGGCAGTTTTACCTATACTCTACATTATTCACTTATACATAATTTGCCTCAGATTTTTATCAATGTGTTCTATGTACGTCCATGCATTGCATTGTACTATTGGCAACACAATAAATTACTTAGCATATAAATACCGTAGGTTGAAAAAATTCCTATCTATCAAGTATTTTTAGTAAGTAAATCAAATAAATGTTAAATATACTTTAGAATATCCTAGCTATCGGTCACTTGAACAGTATCGCATCAATTGGTGAAATACCTCAACATAAATAAAGTGTATATTCCACAAGTAGGTTCCACCCTACAATAGCGAGACTACAACTTTTTTTTATTCTTTTGGCAAATGCAATGCACTTCAACATAGTAAAGTCCTTGAAAAACTAGCCTGAACACGTTCCAACTTTAATGTCTATATTTGACCAATACTAAATGAAAAGTATTTACAAAGAAACTGGCTCAGGCGTAATCAATACAATGCTATAAATTCCTTATTTCATAACGCAATGACAGGAAAGATAAACCAGCAATATCGTATTACCATCTAAAAGTACAAATATGTAGTACAAAAACCTCCCACATTTCAAAACAATTTGAGTACATTGATTTACTTACTTAGTATTTGTTAGCACTCTTTCCTGCAAAAGTTCTGAAGAAATAACTATTTTATTCAATTTTAGTGACAATAACGATAAAAAAGCAACCGCATATGGAAATCAAAAACAATATGAGGACTGGTGCCAATATTGTATCCCATGATTTGTATTTTTGGACTGTCTATTTCGTCATCAAGATAACTAGGAAAACCATTGAGGAATTATTTAGAGTAATTAAATATTGCTGTTAATGTCTAAAGTCTAAACTACAGTAAAGAAAGAACAATAGTACTTACGCTGAATTTTTATATAGTTATAACAGGTATACTAGAGCATTTTTTGTCGATGGCAAACCACAATAATATTATCATTATGATTTCTAAATAGCTACTACCACTACCTAACTAAGCTATCAATATTTACGATACTATTATTTGCAAATTAGTAACTCAAACAAACTACTTATGACAATTGTTAGATATCAAAATAGTTTAGTTGATATTTGGCAATGCTGTTTCATGTATTTACCATACCTAAGTGTCAGTAATTTACGTAATATAAATACCTATATCGATATTTAACATAATACGAGCTGAATTATCACTCCTACACATGACAAATATTTTAGATATCATATCTAGTGCATTGCATATTATGGAACTTATATATTATACAGAGGACAATTCCAATTTTCTCATTTATAATATGAATCTTGAAACTGCTAAGCCAATTAAGCTTTGGCTAATTATCGCATGCGTATACTATATAAATATTTATCTATACTATGTATTATGTATGTAAGAGTACACATCACTTATTGTAACCTACTTTATACAATGCTTTGTGTTATTATTTATTAATAATAAAAGCTTATACTAACATCAGGAATTTTATGTAGCACATTGCTATTATTACAAAGTTATAATTTCAAATAAGGTTATGTAAACAATACATAAATATTTGCTAATTCAATATTAAACGTGGAATAATATTACACTACGTACTTGCGTGTTTAGTGTTTACCTATGTAAGTTCCCTAATTAAGTGTCATTACAAATGCGCTATATTTCCCAACAAACTCACCTACATAATTAGTCAAAGCCAATTCATTTCATTAATGAGAATTTTTTCGAATCACTACTTCCTACTAACGTAACCGTAATTCTAGTACTCTCGCTATAATACGGAGACCGAGATAAGGATTAGACGAACGAAAGCAATTAGTTGAATCATGGCAGGTATGATTTACTTCACAGATAATCTGTCCGAATGCTGTAACAAGAGTTTGCATAGTGACTTGGCTGAGTATCTGAGTCACATCATTACAGGAGTAATGCTTACATATGTTAATAATACAACACTGAACTGTGTTGTGATACGGATACATACGTACTTACAATATGCATAATACTAAATGAGCTGCAAGTGCAATAAAATGCAATACCCTGTGAATATGTAAAATGATAAAATACAGATATTAGTAGTAAGCATCATGTTACATAACCAGGTATTACATTCATGTATGTCATGTCATGTTTGTCTAAGAAAGGCAAGGAAACAAGACATGGCAGTTGCATGTAGCTAGCTTAACTATCTGTAATATTATTAATGTGTGTATAATATATCCGTCTTTCGTGTATGTGTGGTTATTAGGTTCACGTATATGAAAATATGAATTTATGTTGGCTAGGTATATAGTATTTGTATTTAGGAACGTGTGCTAAAATCTACAACAATATGCAATATTTGGCAAATGAAATATTATCTCTCGCACTCACCTCCTTGGGAAACGACACACTCAATTTCCTGCGTCCATTCCCATTCTTTGACTTTAGAATTCCTTTAGCTGTTTTAGCACTAGCCACAATGACACTCTTGCCATTCCGAGAGTCAGCCGAGCTGAGCACAGGATTTCCATGATTGTTGCCAAAGGTAACTTTACTTTTGCTATTTCCGCTAGGAGTTGGACCTACATCTCCGTCTGTCTCATCCATGATTTTGCTTTTGGTGCCAACAATGGAACTAGGATTGGTTCTGGGACCCACACTGCTGTTGGTCTTGTTGTTAGGCATATTAAGATGAGTTTTTACATCGACACCATTACCATTAGCACTATTTGTACGACTACTATTGCTACTGGCACAGCTATTGCTTCCATTCACATGCACCATTTGCACTGCAATAGGATTTGTCACAGAGAATTTCGACGGGGGTGATCCATTTACATGTTGATTCGAAGTTTGCACGTTTAGGAGAGAGGAGCGAGTATTATTATTAGTTGGATTGGAATGCTTCGGCTGAGTCAGCCGAAGATTTTGCGAAATATTATTATGATTATTGTTTGAACTGTGCACTGCTCCGCCACTGCTGCTACTATTTGTAAGAACGTAGCCACAGCCACCAAGAGGAGCAGCGGAGGACAAAGAATTTCTCTTGGCGATGTTGCTGGTGGAAGTGTTCGAGGTGAACTGATGGGGAGGATGAGTCAAACTCGTAGCATTCGCATTCGCATTGGGAGGGCAAGCAGAACTTGCAGAGCCACTTGCACAATTGCTGTTGCTGATGTTGTTGTTTAAGTTGAGTGTACTGTTGTTGTATGGTGAACTGTAGTGCAAAATATTTTCCTTCGAGCCACCAACACCAGCAGAACCAGCACAACTTCGCACAATGCCTCCGGCTGCAGAGCAACTCGAAGGAGATGAACCGAGAAGAGTCAAAGTAGAACTGGAACTGCTACGGGCAGAGGATGTCAGTAAACTGTTATTGTTCATTGTATCCTTATCAGCTTTGGACGGATGTCTTCTACTCGTGCCGTTGGAGTAGCCGTATGGATTGCTATTAGGGGATGCGGAAGAGGAGCCTAAGTGAGATATCACCTCCAGAGATGCTGCTCCTCGCAATTTCCCTACAGTTCCAAAATTATTATTGCTAGTCACTTTAACCGAGGGGTCGTTGTAGAGCCCTTTCGAATTGAGCGTGGAGGAAGATGTTCTTATTCTAGGGATTCCACTTATACCAGATTGGCCTAGAGTTGGAGATTGGTAGCGAGCGTTTCGCATGTACTGCGTTGGAGAACTTTTAACGCTAATTGATACAGAGTGAGGATGAGGCATTGTGTGTGAAGTGGACTGATTATTTTTCATGTTATTATTATTTGCTCCTCCATTATTTGGATTCGTAGCGGTATTACTTGTAGTAGCATGACCATTAGAGTAACCGTTCGTAGTAGTCGAAGCTGTTGTAGCTGTATTACTACTTAAAGTATGATTATTGTACTGATGCAGATCATTATTATTATGAGTGCCCACCCCGCCTGTCATATTGCTATTAGAGCAACTTCTGACCGAATTAATCATCTCGTGTTCATCACGAACTCGGAAACAATTCGAGCAGATATCTTTCCGCCAGGCGTTTTGCACGAAACCGTGGCATATGGCTGACATTTTACAATTTCAATGTGAACGAGCAAACAAAATCAGAATCTTCTCAAGCTTCTTCTGTCCTGTTTACTTATCTCATGCAAACAGCCGTCTTGCAAAATTCCTTCTTCCGCTCTTGCACTATTCCTGACTTGACAACATTAGATAATGAAGCATTTATGCTCCTTAGTTCACTCAGGAATTTCTCACACACTGACCGACGACGACGACTACTTTCCGTTTCCCGTTTCTATTGTAAGATAGGACAGACTAATTGAGCGCATTCAATGCACTAATTGAAAAATTCATCAGTAACTACAATCAGCAAATAGATCCATCCATACAGCAGCAATCCAGATCAAAAATTGGCAACTTGTAGTGGATCTGATTGCGAGAGGGGTTTAACAATGTAAGAAATCAGTTTAGATTGTGAAGAAGATGAGATTGTAGGATGCCACAGTTCTTACTTGCTCTGAAAGCGTGCAAAATCTTCCTCCTGTCGCTCAGACGTAAGTCTTCCAAAGCTATGGTACATACAGCCGCTAATTTTTAATTGAGATTAACATCCTCAGATTTTCATGATTTCGTCGATAGAATTTCACCGGCTTTTCTTCAACTTTGTTACTCACTTCCTCATTCATCCTTATTTTCTACGATTTCATCAGCTTTTCTATTTTCTATTCAGTTCTGTACTTATTAGATTACTTAAAAGTTGAATTGTAGTACATACTTACAGTACTGATCCTACTAGCGTCTCCTTTATCCGTACGTTACTACAAACATGCATATACAGTACAGTACACATGTACTACCAGCAAATAAAATACAATAATTCTCTAAATTAAAATTAAAGCTAAGTAACTACAGTGGAAAGGGATTGGTTCTCTTGGCAAATACTTTAAAATCTTTTAACAAAGAATTCAATTTACTTTACGATGTAATGGACATTACAAATTTACTATTTACTACGAGCAAGACTCGGCAAGCTGCGTTGCTTTCAGCATGAGTAATACATATGGCAATACGTTACATACTTATATGTACATGTCTAGGGAATAATGGGCATGTCTGCTCGTAAAGATTCTTGAGGCATAAGATTTATCAGTCCCTCTGCTTTAGTCCATAATAAGTTAGCAACTCCATTAGGGTTCTATAAGTTCTATAGTAAAGATAGCAGATACATTTCACATATAAATAAGACCATATAGTGAGTGGTCAAGCCAAAGTAAGTATGTAATGTATATTCCTAATACAATTCATATGGTATAATACGTGGAAAAGAGAGGCTAGTCAGTTTGTAACATATTCTACTACAATTCAAGACTCGAGTATGTAAACGAAGAACTGTACTGTACGTATGTATATGTTAGTTCCTCTTGACCGACTTGCTTGCTTACTTGGCTGTTGGCTTTGACTCTTCAGATCTTGACTTTGACTTCAAAAGATGAGAGGAGAGCAGAAGAAGAGGAGAACACCCCATACAACGGGAAATAACACCAACCTGCAAACTAACCGAGTCTGCCTCTATATGTATGTGTACTTGTGTTTGTGTACTGTGTATGTGTAGGTAGGTATTTTTTTGACTCTCCAATTTATCTTTACATACATATATGCATACGTCAATGTTATAGTAAACTGAAACTCAATTACAGGCCATATATGTAGAGTATGGTGCTGAAATGTTGTGGTTTGGTTACTACAGAGGAGTAGACGAGTAAACAAATGTATTTCGTAGACCGGGTCAGACTCCAACAGAACTGAACTTCTTCTTTATAACAAAATAAACGATGGTTGCACTGCTGTAAAATATTTAATTCTGTTCTTATAAGTTATAAGGTTATTCAAGATTCAAGATGAGTCAGTTCAGCAATTGAGTGAGTGACTATATACTACTCTGTTATTGTAGTGAAGGAAGATAAATTGTGAATGTTAACAAGCGAGTAATATGTAATGTTGTAAATCTTTTAGTCACTGCACTTTTTCAGATGAGAGTTTCGTTTGGTTGACTTTGAGTCGATTACGTTGCGTTCTATCTGAACCTTACTGTACTCATCAAATCTGCTCTGCTCTTCAGTTCAGTTCAGTTTCACTGAAGCGATCCGGTCAGTCAGGAAACGGTGAATTCTACTTGTACGAATTATGTTGTGTATAGAGCACGTAATGTAAACGAAGCAGTAGGTAACTCTCTTTGCTAAATGACTTAGACAAGAGCTTAGCTATAGAGTTTGACGAGACTGAGACTCCTTGAATGCCTTCCTTAAGCTTTAGTCTAGCTAATTCAATAGAAGCCAAACAAACTCCTATTGTATGGAATGAATTGAGTGTAGTTAATCCAATTGAGTTGTCTCTCTGGCTCTTGCAGTCAGTTTTGCAGCAAAAACGACGAATCCTGTTAGAAATAAAGGAAAAAATAGGAAAATTAATTGCATTCCATTATTTTATGCTCTATGCACGTTTATCATACACTTATATACAATCCCTTCCTCTATTCTACATTTACCTAGTCCACTTAATTATAAATATTGCATGTATTTACATGAGAAATGGTTTACGCTTATGTTAATGACAGGCACGTACGATTTTTATGCATTTCAAATAAAGTGGATATTGCCATTAAAAGATGGATACTCATTATTTTTCAAGTGTGAAATGCATTCTACAATATGAACAATGAACGTTACTTACCTACATAAATACATAACGCACCACGTAAGAGAACTAACTATCGTATCTAATAATAAATTTTAATTATTGCTGACACCAGTTTATGTTTATGGCATAAGGTAGTAAGTATTTACATCGAACATTGAAATTGCATTTAATTTAACATTACGCATATAAGTTATAATGAGTAACATGTAATATTTGTATTATGCCCGTGCATTATTGCTTTACTGTACAAGTTATGGTTTTCCGCCTATATTAAATAACTAGGTAACAGTTGCAAGAAATAACTTTTCAAGAAGAACAGCTACTCAGAAACAATCCGCACTTTAAATAGATACAACTTGAAATGATTGCTAGACAATTTATTTTAAGACAATCATAAAACTTGCTATTGGTAAGTTAGTGTTCTAGCTTACCGTAATGAAAAGTAGTTTGCGTTAACGATTATTTGTGAATAAAGTAGAAACTCAATTAGATTTTTAAGTCATTGTCAATTATTTCTTGCATTATGCTACGGTGGCAGGAAATACAGGTACTCCTTAAGAGGTAGGCAATAATAGTTAGTTTGTAATACGATGTTCCCAGCTTGCGACAACAGGTATACAACAATAATTAATTCAAACTGTAATTTTACATATAAATATGAATGGGAATGCCGTGTGTGTAATTACTGAGCTACATTCTCTCAGCTTGTGTTTTATGTACATATTGTATGTAACTACACACATATGTTGATAATAACTGCAGTCAACATTTATGAATGAAGCATGAATTCACTCCTCTTGCGAAATAATAAAAGGATAAAGGGAAAATAGTTGTAAAAGCTTAAAAGATTCCCGTTTTTTTTAAAATAAACCTATTACTTGCCTTCGACAAGGAAAAATCTAAATAGAAATTAGCTTGTTTTAGCAGTTAAATTAATACAGTTTACATTACACTTAGGTATTAAAGGAAAAACTGTAGTCCATGGTCAGCATTTTTTGATAAGATGTTTGTTAAATCTACATTCGATTCAGTATAGGATAATTACACAAAAGATTTCGTATTTTTTGATGGAGTCACAGAAGAGAGCTACTCCTACAGTTGTTAACTAATTTTAATGTTACGCTGGACTTAGCATTTACAGCTATAACCATAAACAAATGAATAATCATCACGAGTATGCATAAATGTTGTATGGGCAAGACATCACATTCATCATGTACTTGAAAGATGAAGGTTATGGTCGAAATTACGACAGAGCTAAAAGATTGATTTGTAGCAGTTTGATCGAGTTGGCTGTAAACAAATAGAAACCATACGTCACCGTTCACCATGCATCTAAAATTGCATTCTCTATATCCATGAACAGATTATTCATTCGACTCAAGTCAAAGGACTAGCTCATAACTTTAGCGAATTTACTATACCACAACTGATTACACATAATTTCACGATTTCTTATTTCTATCCACTTCAAAGCCAAATGCAGTGCAATGAAAGATACATTTGGCCATGTTTTCACTTTCATCGTAAAAATCAATATGCACGTATACATATGTAGGTATTATCTTAATAACGATAACTACTAATATACTTTGTAGAAGGCAATAGCTGATCTGTACAGATATACTAAGAGAATTTCATAGTACGGAGATGAATTTCATTGAATTTCATAGCAATTGCTCTGCAATTATATAAAATGCACTTTATTATCAAACCAAGTAGTAGCTGTAACTTTTTGCGGATATCACAGGATATTTGTCCTACCAATGAAAAACATTCTTAACCATAAATGCAGTTAAGAAAGTAAATGAATGGCACAAATTTTTCTTGATGACAAAAACGAAATGAAAACTGCGGTTGGAGCAGACCAAACAAATCCAATCAAGAAATAATTGCCGCGGATGTGATAAGAGAAAAATCCAAACCAAAGGAGACTCAATGTTGGTCACATAATATCTTGAAGGCATTTAGGAAGATAGAGAGTTTCTATTCCTCCTACAGGAAAATGGAGAAGAATAATAGCTATCACAGTTCAGAAAAGATCCTAACTACATAATAACACTGGTTTCAACACAATGACATCCTATTGAACTGAGATATGAAAATAATAAATAATGAACGTAATCAGTAATGGGTTGGATAGAAAAAATAGTTTCTGTTTCAATGTACCTCTACAGACTTGTGAAGGCATGTATTTATGTTATTCAGTACTTTAGCACCGACATTTATTTATGTTATTATATTGTAAGATAAAGGAATGAAGGCAAAGTATAGTAGGTACTAATAGTAGTAGATTATTATATGAAGGTGTACTCAGGATATACGATGTATCTGTCTATTTCTTCTGTAATGCAGTCAGAAATACCTCTGTAATATATTCGAAATTGAAAGGAAACTTTATGGCAAAGGTTTTGACTCAGTTTAGCTACAACAATGAGCACAAGTACATAGATATTGTTGGAATCAATATGCATGTAGCCGTCGGGCATTATTAAACCTTTCTAGTGCTTTCGTGTAGTCGGAGAGAGAGAGAGTGTGAAGTGATACTTTACATTGCAATGGAAATCTACGAGTCCAAAAATAAATATATACTAGTTATAAATAACTTTAATGCATATATGGAAGGAACTAGTAAGAATTCTTGCTGACGTGACGGGAGAGAACCGAATCTAATGAAATACCTTTATTCCATGCAATGCCCAGGGAAATAGTTAGATCTACTCATTATAAGACATGAATGTGAATACATTTCTTTAAATGAATACAGGAAAATGTAATAGTAAATACTATTCCGAGTAAATTACATATGTAATACGTATAGGAACTAGACAACCCAAAAATATTTAGCTGACTAACTAAAAGTAAACAAAAAATTCCATTTCAACTTACCATACGAAAAGTTCCACTTCCAGTACCACAAAATACACAAAAGCAATTATTATGTGTGTAAGTTGAAACAACCATGTAGGTAAAGTAATTAAGAACGTATTGGTAATAGCAAAAAAGATATGTAATCTTTATTTACTTTGTATGTAGGAGTATGTAATCCCACTCACTCGCTGCTCCTATTGCCGTAAGTGCACAAACTGTAACTTGAAATGCAACTTTTCTTTTGTAATTTTTAATAAGCAGCTATGCAAAGCAAAGGATCACTTTAGTAATAGTAAATAAGTAATAACAAGTAACACCGGACAACAAACGAAATGTGTTATGATCTTGCAACTAAGAAACTTGTAGGGTGACTTTAATTTTGGCTCCTGCCTTTGGCATTCAATTCCTCTTGCCGAATGCACTTGAGTTGAGTTTCTTTTCGTTTGTCTGTCCTGTCCGTCTCGTCCGCTTCTTCCTTCTACTGACTAAATTAGTATTACTTACTTACTGCTAGCTCGAAGCTCGGCAGTGCAGTCCCCATACACACAGTAAGTACACTCGTCAGTCAGTCAGATGTTTTCACGGCGAGCACCCAACCCAAAATGAATTAAAAGTTGAGACGGCCCACTTTTTGCGACTTTCTATTCAACAATCACTCAGTCAGCTCTTTTCTTACAATATTATTATGTACATTCAAGTCAAGATTAAACAACATCTCTCGCTCACTCATATCCATGCCTAAATAATAATAAGAATAGTACATTACAAGCCAACCACAGCCCAGATGGTGTATATTTGTATAAGTAAGTAACTAATGTACAAGTAGGTACAGAATTTGGTTAGCAGTTGTGTCGACTCAATCCAAAATCTCTTTAAGGGTACCTTTCTATTATCTGCATGTATCTACAATACAACTCAACAGAAATCTACCTGTACCTACTTAGACTAGCTAACTCTAATGTGAATTTCATTGCACTATGTATTAGACTTCGACTTTAAATACGATATAATAAGACACAGAAAGAACATAACAGAACACCGCGTCTCAATGGATTCAATGCAGTTTCCTTCGACTGAAATGCATGCAACGCTAACCCCAAGAACGCTGCTGCTTCAACTGCAAAGGAGAACGGCATGTCAGGAGCACAACATTACAAGAAAAGAAAAGAGATTTTTATATCCTAAACTACTTACCTATGTTCTTTTCTGTTCTTACAGTAGTTTTGTCCGATATACTATAGTACATACATACATCTACATACATACACCAGAGCAGTGCACATTAATGCAATTCAATATAATAATGTATTTAGTTTCTTTACGTTACCTAAAGCTATATTACTACCTGTTCTATGTAATGTAATGTAAGTTCAAATAATTTTCTTAAGTAGGTATTATTACACGTAAAGTAACTACGGTTGTTACAACTTACAAGTACAACTTGCCTTAGGTAGGTACCTATGTTTAGTTTAGTTCACTACGTAAGAATAAGTAATGCACATCTTTTACCCCTTTCTGTGCTATAGTTTACTCTGCTGTATGCATGTCATGTTGAGTTGAAGTGCATTTTGTGCATGCAACGTATACGCTTTACGTGGATATGTACCAACAATAGAATAGCCAAGCCACATCGACGCTAACGCTAAGCTAACCATTTTATTCCTTGTCCGATCTTGACTCTAATTCTTCCTCCCCATTGCATTACACAGCTAATAAAAAATAATATTCCTTTGCTTTGCTTAAGATCACTTCGTCACGTTAGGAATATCTAACTTGGCATAGCCATGCCAAACTATAGATACTACACAGATGCATTACTAATATTACTTAGAGATGCAATGTAAATGGAAGCTAAAGCTACGTACGTACATGTACATGAATATCTTTAGAGTAAGTAGATAAAAGTTAATATTAAATACTAAGCTACTATATTCTACATACATTCATCACATGCCTTAAAAGCAAGTACTATATTCCATAATGTAAATACCTTCCCTGTATTTCCTAGTATATAAGTAAGCACTGACATTGCATTGGATTGCATTCATTACCTCTCTCTCTCTGCAATATTAGTACTACCAACCCAAAATATTAAGAATATTGTTCTACATACCCTAGGTAGGTACACTAGCACTCTACAGGACATTGTAGTATTTGCGGTTTTCTATGTAAGTCGTATATTAATGGACGAGTATAGGAAATTTTGATTTGATTTGACTTGACTTTATAGCTTGACTCTAACTTCCTTCGTACATATTTTATTGTCTTCATGTCTCGACTCTCGACTTGCCAGAAAGTTAAATGAAAAATTTCTTCTATGTTATCAGTAGGTATCTGTATGTGCACGTCCCTACCTTTCATTTAGACAGAAGAGCAATTTGGGGTTCATTCAATTCAATCGAATTCTATCATACTAGGTTACAGTTGCTGCGAGTTTAACTAATGTTTAACTATCGAAGTAAGTAATAAGTACAATAGAGGAGAATATAATGCCAAGTATGTACACAGGCAGATTAAACTATTATGCTCTGTGTATACCTACTTCATACATAATTTCTCATGTCTGCTTATTGTATGCACAAGAAAAGATTTCACGTTTATCAAATCATTGACTGCAGTGCAGTGTAGTATTCAGAATATGTATAATATAGGTTCGAATCAGATCAGTTTCACCTTTACCTGATGGAAATCGTTTTGCCTTGGCTGAACTTCTCACTCACTATTCTCTTCATTCATTACCATCATTAGCATTTGAATTTGCATAAGCATTAGCGTCTTACAATCATTAGATGATATGGTACAGATTGTAAATGTGCACACGTGTGTGCTCGCCCAATGTACATTGTTAAACGAAATTGTATATGATATTATTTACTAAAGCTGTTCTAAACGCATGTCTATATAGCAGCATACTTAGTATAATATTCTTAAGCACACATGACATAGACATAGTAAAACATACAAGTTTGAGAAGAATGCCGTCGTTGCACATCAGATTTCTTTTCGCTGACGCACAGGAAATGCATTGTTATTGAAGAATGCCAATCCTAATGCAGAATAATATGTAGATATACGTACAATGTACAAATGAAGACTTTGTTAGCATTTTGGTATCTGATCCGATCTAGACTAACTGACTAGAGAATGGAGATCTTGCATTTTAGCCCGCCCGAGTGTGCGAGGCTGGCTTATGTAATCGCAATGTCTGTCCGTGCGTGCGTCCGTCCGTAAACACTGTAACTTCCGAACGCATTGACTTAGGATGATGAAACTTGGTATACAACATGTCCTTATGATGG
>JAQFYC010006079.1:0-12901 GCA_034694165.1 Tomocerus mixtus | reverse complement strand
TTTGGGTTACTAGGAGATAAAAATTAATAATAATAGCGCTCGAGATACCCCCTTGTTGCCTCCAGCCACACATATATTATATTATACGTTGAATAATATATTATGTTAACTTAATTGTATATATGCATTCCGCGTAATCTGAAGTGTATGTCATTCATAAAACCGATAACCTTGCTAATTTTCTAAGAAATAATTAAGATTACAGGCTACTTGAAGATGATGACCCTAGTATGTAATGTAAATATATGGTGATTACATTAATGTTATTAATATATCCTAATGATCTTAAGATCAATTCATAAAACATCCTTCATCCACACGCTGCCAGTGTACCACTACCGCACTCAAGTTATTATTAGGGACTCAGATATATGCATATAACTTGTGATATTATATGTATTATGTAGCCATTACATCTGTGACCACTTAGCGATCAGTTTCCTTGTACAGATCTTCTAAATTCGGAATATATTCCACATAAGCTACCGTTAAGTTACGGAAGAAGTATGAAAGATTTTAAAGAAATATTCTTACTACTTTTTACCTGCAGTATTTTAGGATTGAGTTGCGAGTGGAAAATCGGAGAAGAGCAATCCTGCGCGGATATTTTCACAGATGAAGGATACAAAGGGAAATCGATAAGTTTACGAAGCGGAGATCAAATCTCGGATTTACATAACACTTACGAACAACTTAATCATGAGGGCTTAAACACATCTTCCTTTAAGATTCAGACGGGATGTCATCTTAGCTTGTGTGGAGACACTTATATTACTGGAGAATGCAACCGATTTGACAGGGACTTGTCGTCCCTACCTGAGGAATTGAACTCCCCTCGATCTGCTAATTGCATCTGTCCCAAAGTAAAAAATTTTAAATTCCATTAATTGAATCAATTGGTTTTGGTTATTCTTATTTTGTAGGAAATTATGCTATAAAACTATATTATAATTTTTACTTTTTGTCTGCTCTTTAGAATTGTAATTGTTCCGATATAAATCTGCGAGTTCGAGAGTGTGCCAGAATGTATCTGGGGAAACGTTGCAGTATTTGTGACGCTTCCTATACAAATCTGAAGACAGGAGGCCAGCAGGAATTCCCACCCATTTTTCAGGACAAAGTCAAATCTGTTATTGTCGCAGATCACTGCAATGTAACAATCTTTGGGCTTACAGATTCTGAAGGTTATACGGAGACAGAAGACTTGCATGCGGGAGCTATTATTGAAGTTAGTTCCGTTTAAAGTGACTTATTGTCAGATTTTTATAAAGAAATAAATACTGCAGTATCTTATGTAAGTAGATGCTTCAAAGATGTACTATTAAAATACTAACTAGAAAGATATTTTATAAAATACCTAGGATTGGGGCGGTAGCATTTCATCTTACGAATGTAATTGCCATGCTTCTTTGGATAATTCACATCGGCAGTCCAAAATTAAGGGAGTGGACACTAAACCTAAAAACTGTAAGATTGTTGTGAATTTTTGATACCCTTCCATATGCACTTTTATAGATAATGCGACTTTGGATGTGTAATTAAAATAATTTTTTAATTTAAGTGCCCCAAATGGTAAATATTCCTAAAAAGTCCGGACATATTAACTCATTGCTTAATGGAAAACACAAGGAACATCCTGGTTTGGTAGCAAGCTTGCAGTCAATGAGGAACAAAAGAAGTCCCACAAACGCCTATATACTACTCCTTGGTTTAACAGGGTCTGGAAAATCAACAACGGTACATAAACTACATGGATCATGAATTTTAATAAGAATATGGGATAATTATCTGCAGGGATTATAATTATATCCTGGTATTTCTTATAGATAAATCTCCTTTTCGACAATTCTTCGATAACAAAAGTTGGAGATATTCGGTCTACTACGACTGATATCAATGAATACAGACTTCCGGTCCAAGTTGACGAATTGGGAATAAGCAATGCAGAATTACGTGTTATTGATACACCGGGAATGGTGGATACAAGAGGAATGGAGCAAGACGCTCGATATCTGGCTACTTTGAATGAGTTCCTGGATAAACATGAAGATCTGAAAAAATATATCCCAAATGTAATATTGGTATTTGCAAAATTTAATGACAACCGATTCTTAGGTGAAGGCTCTAGTTTCGTCAAAATGCTTCGAGCTATTGATTTGTTTAGAGATCGACTGGTTGATAGAAAATATTCCAATGTCATAATCGTCCTTACGCATTTTATGTCGGAGACGAGGGAAAATACGAGAAAACCCTCTGCAAGATTGGATGCTATCAAAAAAGTAGTCGAAGAATACAGTTTGTTTCCCAAGCCAGTGGTAATGGTAGTTGGAGAAAATAAACCCGAAGGCTCTGACTTGACTACTGTGAATGGATATTACAAATTGCCTAATGGAGAATTTTATCCGAGGAATTTATTTGACAAAATGGAGGAAGCTGTTTATTCTGGAGGAGATCCCATTGGGGAAGCCATTATTAGAACAGCATTCAAAAATCCAGACAATTTCAATATATCTCTAAAGAAATTTCCTCTTGTGCCCTCTGCACATTCACGGGTAACCCATTTTCTAGGGGTTTTGAGTTCCTTTGATAGAAATACGGAATCTACTGATATTTCGGAGATGTTGACGGAGGCTGACAAAACTATGGACAAAGGAATGAAGAAAAAATACCCCAATGCACTTAGCTACCTTAAAAGGGCTTTATACAAGCGAAATATTCAAATGGTTGAAGATATCCCACAAACCTCGACCGATGTTCTAAAATTCTTCGGGGAGATCCAAATTAACAGGGCTAATCTCTTTTTACTAGAAAAAGCACTGAATCTTACAGTGCCTATTTTAACTACTCAACCAATAGTTGGTTTCGGATACGACGTTCTAAATAATAAGCCTTTATTTTCCACACCATTTGACCTTTCATTTCTCTCAGTAAGTGATATGGGTTTCCAAATTCCAGATTCGTATACTTGTGAGAAGAAGAACCAACTGAAAAGTATTTTCCAGACTTATGTCTCCAAAGAGGATTACGCAAGAGCAAGATTAACTGCTTTAAATGTACAGCATGATCATATTTCAGAGGAATTGCTAAATGAAATATCTTTAAAGCCCGGAATGAATATTGACGATGGAAATAACACGACTAGCTTAACTTCCTTAATAGAATACCAAAATTTTCTGTTCACATTGAAGGACAAAGCTCACGTAAGTCTGAAGTTTATGGAAGTCCTAGAGAATCTTCCATTCTTCAACGTAACCGATTTGGATAGCGTGAAATCCTGGAAAAACTTTTTTGGTATTTATGGAACCCATTATGTCAAAAGTGCCTATGGAGGAGCATCAATGGCAATTGTAGTCGAGGCTGAAGATTTACAAAACAATAATTCTTCTGAAGTAAGTACATTGTTTGCAAAACGTGAGCAAATGACAACTAATATGGCAAATGTAATGGAGTTTATTGCAAATTCCTTAATTAGGAAAACATCAGAACTAAATCTTAATATAAAATACTTAATTAAGTACAAAGGTGGTGATTACAAATATTATCTTAGCAATTTTACTGATAGCAATGCAATTCAAATGCTAGAAAACTGGAGAGATTCTATTGCATTTGAACCCATTATGCTTGAAACGGATGTAACTCTTGTACCAATTAGAGAACTAGTTATGAACATTGACGAAGAAATTGGGGTGGAATTAGAGAAGGCAGCCCTGGCTCTTTTTAATGCTTCACTAGAATACAAATCTCCATCACCAAAACCCAAACCGGAAGCTCCAGTGTCCAGAGATAATACTAATGGGCAAGGAATGACGGGAGATTATACAATGATGAAAGAATTTGCTACCATATTTAAAACTATTTCTGAGCAGTCAAGAAAAGCTAATGAAAATTTCCTGGCTTTGATGCAGCAACAGCAAATGGAAGCTCAGAAAATGGCAGAGGCGGACCAAGAAGATAAACGCCAAAAAATGGAGATGGAAATGGAAAGGTTGAGGATTGAAGCAGAGGACATGAAACACAAAAGAAACATGGAAGTGGAACTTCGAAGATTGGAAACGGAACGAGAAGCATTGACAGCTAAATTTGACGCAGAAATGAGATTAGAGCGGATTAAGATGGAAAATGAAGCTCACGCTCGGGCTGAGCAACAAAGGCACGAAGAACATGAAAGTTACATGCGAATTATCATCGCTGAAAATCAAAGAATTTCCAGAGAAAATGCTAATAGAAAGCCGTGGTATGAAAGTGCTCTGGATTTTGGGAAAACATTGGTTTCCTCAGCCACTAATTTCTTCAGTAGTCCTGCTGGAGCTGCAGTTTTAAAATCGGCAGCAGGTTAGCCGTTTAAAAAAAATGAACCTCGTGTAAATATTTTAATAATGTTTTATTTTAAAGATAGAAAATTTTAACATATATACAATAGGTGGGTGTGTAAGTGTACGTTTTGAGATTTAATTTTTAGAATAAACCATCAATATACATAGAAAACATTCTTATAATTAATTTTAACTAATTAATTACACTGTACATGGATGCAACTATGCGCGTTCTATATTTAAGTGTCTTTATGTGCGTAATTAATATTATATAGATGCCAAAGTTTAATGTAAAGATGATCTTGGCCTGTGTAAGCACTTATCTGGCTTAGACTTGTCGTAATTAATAATTAATGATAGATTAGTTATTATATATTAATCCGGTGTACTTCTAATAAAGTCCGCCACATGCGAAAATTCCATATCTATATTTTCATGAAATATTTTAGATTTAATATTATTCATGTCTATAGCAGAGCAAGGAACGATTCCATCCATGGCTAATTTCTTCATAAGAAACTTCATAACTAAAGTTGCGAACCCCTTATTTCTAAATTCGGGTAACGTGTGAAGCATTCCAATTAACCCACTTCCATTTACATTCACACCGCAAACAATCTCTCCGTCATTTGTGTAAATCCCGGCGGAATCGTTCTTTTCCAGAATTTTTCTAATAGCAATTTCCGATTTTTCTTGAGAATATTTCCAAGTTTTGGAAATAAATGTTGTCCCTGATTCTGGATTCAGTCCTTTAAGCTCGTACCCAGCGCAAGACAATTTTTCCATACTAATTTATTACAAAATTTTGTCAAATCATTCACTTTTTAACATTATGGCTGCTAAAATGGATTAACTAGTGAAAGTAGGTAAGTTGAGGAATCTTCAAAATCGTACGTGTTTTCTAAATTGATTTCCTTAGCTGATTTGATATCCATGTAGTACAAGAATGTAGGGAGTATGGTAGCCACATTACCCTTTTCGCATACAATAATATCCCACAGAAAGCGTGAAATATTCCTATCTATTGCTGAAAAATTACATTTACCCCTCCAATTGATTAGTTTTGACTCAGAAAATGCATTTTTCACCTCTTCAGTTACAGCTGCATTTTGTGGCGCTGATATATTGTAACGAACTCCTTGATCCTAGTAAAAATTAAAATTAGTTATTTTTTTGCATCAATAAATTATTAATTTAACCTCAAGTTCAATACACACTAAAAAACTGAAATATGACTATATTTATATTATTTACTTCTCTATAATCTGCTGCTATAATCCAGCAATTCTCAGAGCATGAATCAACATCCAAAGTAAAGAAGGCCATTTCAACAGGCAATTTAAATCTGCAACTTAATAGTGCCATGGAATAAACCTAGGTAAAAATAGAAAATAAAGTTAAACTTGCATTTAAAATGCTATAATTTATCATTATCAAATATAATGGGGTAGTTTCAGTATAAGACTATTAATTTGTAAGTTAAATTACATTTGCCGATCTTGGAAGGCGATTTTGGAGAGTATGTTTAATACTCTGAGGGTCATGGACATACTTGAAAGGAGATATATCTAAATTATCAATATTTTCCATTTTAACTCGATCGATTTATATATAGGGTAACGCGAATTACTGATGAAAAATGAATTTAAGCAGGTAAGTACATTAATTAACACTCTAATTTAAAGACTAAGATAATTCAGTGGACTAGTTAACTTTTATTAATATTTAAATACATAAATATATTTTGTGTTATATACATATCTGTAAATATAAGATACAGAACTCTCAAGGTTATTCATATAGTAATGTAAGAGTATTTATCATGAAGTCTTGTAGTACATATACTTTAGTAGGTAATTTAAAGTAATAGTTAACAGTACATAGTTGGTAGTAGTTTCATTAATTATAGTGTTTACGTATATGATAATACGTAATATGAGTTAACATGAGAATTTAGTCATATCGTAATACTATGTATATATGTAGTACATTCGTCGGATAATATAACTGCCTAAATATAATTGGATTACTTGCTTATTAGTAATAGTGTATTGACTGACTGTATTGTGTCTAGTAGAAAGGCGAAATTGTATGCTTAAATATTTAATACTTGCTTATGATGCTGTTTGCATATGAAATGAGCCGAGTCGCAAAGGACGTGGACGTGAGTGAATGATGGGCAATTAGCCGTTGTATGACTTCCTGACTTCGTCGCATCCATATCGACTGTACGTTAGTCTGTTCTTTACGCGAAGTCTCAATTCTATCAAATACTGTTTCGCATAGTAAATTGGGCAGTACAGGACAAGGCCAACGACGAACAGCGCCCGTTCGCCAATTCCCCTCAATGAAGTTTTCATTTCTGAATGTATATATGTATAATAGGCCAAATAAATAAACATAAATCAAATTTTGAACAAATGAGTCAAAAAATCTCCTAAAAATTACAGTACATATTTTTGACAAATCTTAAATTAGTATAATTTAATTTACTTTTGTATATTGCTTACTATGTACTTACTTAGATGTTTCCACACAATTTTTATACCATTTAACAGATTCACTCACAAGTTCGGAAAATAGCAATTATCTAGCTTAGTGTGTATGTAGTAGGTATAGTTTGTAACTCAAACAATCTCTCCGTAATAATATTTGAGCAACTAGTGTAGGAAGAAACTATCCATTGGATTTCTAAAGACCAACTGAAAAATATTGGATAAGTCCATGAGAGTACAGAAAAGTGTTTATTTTTGGATGTTTTGCGTTGAGTTGTAGGTACCTTTGTTTTATCAGAGCTGATACATAATAAGTATAAGGGAAAGGTAAGATAAACAAACAATTACGATATTGCGTATACTATAGCGGGAGTAAATGGAATAGGATGATTCACCTTCACTCAATTCTCATTCAATCTTTCAATTTATTCTTCGGTTGCATGTTAAATAAGGCAGTAAGCATTACCTGGGCATTTTGGTATATAATAGTTGAGTGGGCGCGTCGGACAGGCAAGAAACATAATATTATTCCGCACATCGTATCTAATCTGGATACGGAAATGTGACGTCAGTTGCTCTAAAATTGCATAAGTGAGAACGGCCAAAGCCATAGTGCTCAAAAGCATCGTAGTTTCCACATTTAGAATTAATGGCATACAAAATCTTAAACAGGGAATTCGAAAACAACAAATCTTTCAAATGAAATAGGTTTCAAATATCAATTAAGATTGATCATAAGTCGGAAATGTTACCGATAACCATCTTAAAGAAAAATGAGACAATTAGGTACAAGAACATTTCAAAATCAAGATATTACTATGAATCATCCCAATTTGTGCCTTTCATGGCATTCACAATAAGCAAAATCAATATAATATGGTGCAAAAATTCCTTTGTTTATTAAGTATGGTATCTTAATCTTCTTATGATTGTTGTTGGAGAAAGGGGTACAATATATCGGATAAGTAAAGCATTATTGTAACGATTCTTTCTTCATTTGACATAAACATGAAAGCCCTTATTGACATAGAAGATCAAAAGAAGCCAGTGTTTCAAACCGAATAAGATACCGCTGTAGATGAGAACAGATGCGAGTTCAATTATTGTCGTGTGCGGAGTATGCTCTGAAGTTAATTTCTGTCTCATTGGATACTTCAGGATTAGCTCGATCACAATAGTCCTAAGATTTAGTCTGATGCGCCTAAGAAGGTATATTCCTGAAGTCACGAAAACAACATCCGTTAACAATTCTGCCTGCAAGAAGAGTGAACAATTTACAATAATTTCAATATCTTTTTACTATTTCTTTCATTCTAATATTTTGTTTAATGTGCTTCATTTTTTACCATTCGTAACATGGCTAAAGAACATTTTGCGTCAAGGATCACAGAGCTCCGGATGAATTCCGAAAAAAATAGAAAAAAGACCAGAATAATGTGCAGGAATGTGAGGACCCTTCTGTAATTTTGTGCAATAGTAGGGTGATAGCATATATCCATGATGATATCCAAAAAAACCTTGAAGGTATAATCGAAAACGAGAATGATGCCGCTAACGACAAATATTTGGATACTATGATGGTACTGCAAATAAAAATATGGAAGAAAGGGCAATACGGAAGATTAATAACACTTTAATAATGTAAGTACCAGCATGAAAATAAATTCAATGTCTCACATTATACTTAAATCAGCTAAAAACTACATAAGTAGGATAAAATACACATGGCAAAGCAAATAATAAATAGTACCTACACAGATTTGAGCGAGTGTGCTAATTGCTGAAAAAACATCCCGATGATATAGAAAATAAGCTCTCAAAGTATTTGTAAATCTATTTAGAATTGCTTGAAGATACGGATACATTACATTTCTTATGCTAATACTCGTTTAAAATTCAGCGATTATCCGACTTTCATCGAGTTCTTAGAAAATATTATATTTATACTTTTGTAAAAATTGCGTATTTACATGTGTTTGCGTTCATATGAAAATCATCCTGCAAACTTTTGCAGAAGGAACTAACAACTTTTCTGAGAATATGATGTTTACATGAAACATGTAAAAAAGGTGTTTACAAGGCAATACATTGGGTGCCTATTTTCGTTTAGAGATGAAATAAACATGTAAAGAGTTTTCTTTCCATCTCCAACTAATATTTATTTTGGGAAATCATGTAAGCAAATTATAGAATTTTTTTTCGCTGTTTCTGCAAATTATTTCACAAAAATATCAGAACAGAACCGTGTAGACCAGATCACACAAGATATAGAAATATTTCTCCTGAAGAAAATAGGCTCGACAATATTGTGAAAGCTAATTTTGCAGTTAAAAATCTTAAAGTCAAGGTAAGTAGTACATATACATGGAGCCAAATCCCGAAGGATGGATATAATCGATTTAGTCTCTGAGCTGAGTGTTATAAGTACTATTTCTGGAGGTATATTTATGCTCTTACGAAGAGATAAGTAAATGAAGAGTTGAGCTGAAGGTTGAGTTCATATTATCGTAAACATAGAGGCGTATTCATACAACTTGGCGCATTGAGAAGAAAAATGAATCAGAAAACAGCAGGCAGGTTCTGTGTAGTGTGTATCACAGTTCAGACCCAATATCGTAATTTCCATCGTCATAAAACACATACACATAATATTATTACGTAATACGCTCACGTTGTTGATATTACAGTTTCTGGAATACATTTTATAGTAAATACTGACGTACATAACATGTAAACCTTTCTTTCAAAGTTGAAATCTAATCTACATATCTGTACATATACCGAAATCCAATAAATCCAGAAAGATGTGTAGGATTTAGTTCAAAGTAACGATACGAAAATGTAAATAAATATCACTTCTGTACAAAAATAGTAGATATTAGTTTATATCATACTTTGGGGTTGCTTTCCAAAAGTGCATGCTTATTAGCCTACAGATACACTCACAATAATTATTTGCAACACATTTTAGATTGGGTAATTATTATTATCTTGATTATAAATGGTATTATCTATTGAACTTGAGAATAATATTTGGGTATTCTCTCCTGGACAAACTATTTCTGGAAAGGTTGTGCTAACAAAACCAATATGGAACAAAGTTGAAGGTACACATATCTCAATTTATTGCAAAAGAATTTATTTCTTTATTTTAAAATGAATGTTATATTGAAGGAAATTAGGATTTACTAAAAACAACATATCATTATGTTTTACACTGTGACACAATCTTTATAACTTGCTGTTCTAGGACTAAACTTACGACTCTACGGAAAACTGCAACCAGGAAATAAGAGATATACTCCTGTGGTGCCAGAATTAATTGAAGGGGCTTTCCACTGTGTTTTGGACGAAACTATTGTTATTCTCGATGTCTGTAAGAATCAATCACGCTACAATTCTGTTAATTATATTATTAGTACATTTTTAATAGCCTTAATAAAAAGTAAGACGTGCAATTTGATTTATTTTACAGGGAAAGTTTTAAAACCAGGAAGACACGAATTTCCGTTTAGCTACCAATTAGCTCACAATGTGCCATCATCTTTTGAAATCGGCGGAGGTCGACTGGACTACGAGTTCATTTCCACATTGAAAAGACCAAGAGATTCCTTTAAAGTTTATCAGACTAGATTTTTTGTACAAGAGAATATTGATTTAAAAAATTATCCAGATTTCCAATCGCCTGTGGAATTTACCAAAAATGCTTTCGTTGGATTCCTTTGCTGTAAAAGTGGACCATTTGGAATCAAACTCCAGCTTGATAAGACAGCTTATGTTCCTGACCAATTTATCAAATTCGAGGCTGAGATCTATAATGACAGTAATGTGGATTTAGGATATGTAAAACTCGCCCTAGCTCGGGTAGGTAATTTTACGAGAAAACAAAATAGCCTAATACGATTACAAATAAATTATCATTGCCATAAATAGATCAATACTAAATTATTGCTAGTAAATTATTTAAGTATTAAAAGTGCCATTGCCATAAAATAGTTTAAATTGAAAATATATTTGGATTAAAATTAGGAATTTAAATATCACAAAGGGAAATCCTTCCGGAAAAAAGAAGACATATGCGAGATCATGGGTCCTGTTGTCCCATATGGGGAACGTCACACATGGTCCGGAGATGTTTTACAAATACCCAATATTCCTAGAACAAGCGCGCAATGTCGGGACATTTTTGAAATAAATTATTACCTTAAGGTATGCTAAAAACAATTTTTCATATTTCATTTCCAAATTCTTGTTGGAACAAAGTTTACTTATATATTTCTCATTACAGATATTAGTTCAGCCATCGCCAAATAATCGAACGCGGATATATGAAAAATTCGAAATGATAATTGGTTCCATTCCTATATTAGACGAAGTTTTGGAAACGTCCACAGCAGTTTTTGATTTATCGGATGCAGAAGATGAAGTTCAAAATTTCAGGGAAAATCCTACAGGACGTAAGTTTTATCTTCTAAATATTTTAGAATTATATTTATGCGATTATATTTAAAGCTCATTTATTCATTGAATTACAATATGTTGAACGTGAAGAGAGTGGAAAAATTAAACCTATTATTGTATAACATTTATTAATTAAGCAATCGAAATTATTTGATTTACAGCACCGCCTACTTATGATGAAGTGATTGCGGCGGACTTGTCAGTTGGCGATGTACAATTTGTAGCCGTAGTTCCATCTGCAGCTAACATTTGTGGGGATTATTCCCCTTCAGCTCCTTTAGTAGAAAATATTATTTCGTAATTTGTAAATCATTTATTTACCTGGAGTCGCCGTTATATAATTTTCTGGCAACTTTCTAAGAGAGTGCTACTAACATTCTAACATTCTAACCAAATGTGTAATCAGCATAGCTGTCATATATTTATATGATACAATATGCCCATTGCTGCCTTTTTTGCTTGCGTAAATGTATACTGTACTACTCTCATTGTGGAATGGTTTATGGTGCTTTAATCATTTAATTGAAAACTACAGTACAATATTAGTTAGCAAAGTAATGTTGACTAAATATAGTTATTACTAAAAACTTGCCAAAGATTTTTTATATTATACATTATTGCTATTTACAATTTGTATTGAAGAGTTATGTTTTGTCACTGTATGTATATTAGTCCATAGTTAAATCATATAGATATAGAGATTTATATAATTGTTAGAGATGGGTTTGACAAATGAGAAAATACTTTCTATACATGTTATCTAATTGTTTGTTTTGTCAATATGTAGATTGTACATTAATGTAATTTATACTATTCTAATTCCTCTTTCATAAAGATATCCCTGCCAATTTTTCAAATAACTCCTACTTGAGGTTGTGTCTATTCTAACCTAATAGCCAAAAATTATTGAGCCTTAATTTAGCGTGCTAGATCATCATAGCCTTAATTAAAATTCAATATATCATAGCATTTCTATGTGCAAGTGCAACTAATCTAAACATTTTTCAAAATGTATTACATCATGCAGCATAATATAGGTTGTGTTGAGATAATATTTGTTATTTGTTAGCATTTAGTCTTGTCTCGATCTAATAATGTATGTATAGAGTACTTTAATTCTTGAATTAGCTAGAATTTTAATGCCGAATATCATTTAGCAGTTAAAGAACAATAAAAAACGATTCGATATAATACATATGTACACACATAATTATGTAATTACGTAAAATAAGAAACACAATAAAGAAGAACTGAAATCCATCCCTTGTCAGGTCAAGTCAGGCGTAAACCATATCCTACTGAGCGAAGTATAAAACACAAATGCTCAATTGCTCAACGAAGACCAGGAATAACAATAAGCAATAGAATACGCGCTCAAAGCTTTAATTACGATGTAATTGATGTAATTCATTCTAATTTATTAATCTGGTAATACTATAAAAATTCCTTGTGTTAATTAATCAATCAATGTTTTGGTTCAAAGAATTAATAAAGAAAAAAATAAGAAATACCACACTGAAGTCAAGAACACAGTATGCCAAGCCAAAATGTATACTAATAAACCGGTGCAAACGGATGTCCTCCTGTATCGTCGTAATCACAAAATTATTAAATGTTTCTTATTAACAAAAT
>JAQFYC010006078.1:0-12902 GCA_034694165.1 Tomocerus mixtus | reverse complement strand
TCATTTATACATGCATTATTTGCTCAAATACTTTCGTTATAAACTAAGTCAATTTTTAGGGACTAAATGAGGCAATAGTTTTTTTAATGGTTTCGTTACAAAATCCGACTTTTGTCGGGACGAAAAAATATTAATCCATACTTATTTTATACGTAAGCTTAAGCTTACTTACTAATATTTAATGTTAATTTAGAATTTATGCTACTTGATTCTCTCATCTTCACAAAAATACGGAAGTGGAAGTATGTGATCATTGAGTGAGGAATATATATATAGAGATTAATAGTGTCAAGTGAAATCATAAAATAATCATCATATCGTTACCAACTGGGACTAGGTAGTAGGAATAGGCATAATTAATACCCCTATTTTGTATTACTTGGCCAAAAACATACACACTGTGACCCCTACAAAGTTTTTGATAGAAAATTTGTTCCCACTGACAACAAATAGTTAATATTTACTAAGAAAATTTACAAATTGTGTGGTTTTCCTAATTATTTAGGAGCAACAACGATGTTTAAATTAAATATACTTTGTACCCTTGCGTTTTTGGTATGGATTTTTGCAGTGTGTGTAACATCACAAGGACGGGTAAGAAATACTAAATTATTTAACATATTTAGATTAAGTTTAAATGATTGATACTTTTATATTGGTGAAAATCTGTTGGTAACCGATAGCAGGATGTACCAAACGGAAATAATTTGAATTTAATAAGGGTGAATATATTCTTTTACAGGGTGCGGGTGGCGTTTGCACAAATGAACTCGACAGATGCCTTATCTTACGACTTAGGCGCAACATTATACCTTGCGTCACAGGTTTAGTTAACAACGGAACCTTAACTCCAGGTTGTCAAACATGTGCACAAGGAGTACTAGATTGCCCTGACGTGACTCCGGCTTGTTTTCGGCGGAGGTGCATTAATACAGTTGCTGCCTAGAAAATCAGTAAAGGAATTAAGTTACATTTGCAATAGAAAATATATAGTAAGTTCTAAGCTTAACATACTCGAATAATAAGTATATTTATGAGGAATAATCATGATTCATATTTACTAGTCTTTATTGTCGATGCTAATGCTCCAGTTTGGAAAATGTTTTATTTTATCTTCATATATTATGTATTGTGATTGATTGTGTCTCATTTTTTGATTTCTATGTAAGCACCAATAACAGTGTTTGCTTTGAGATTAGTTGGAATGCAAATAAATATAAACTATGTAAGTATAATATAACAATTTATAATGTAAGGGGTTATAGTGAAATTAATTTTGTTAACCTTTACTTTTAATAGTTACAAACAAATTATATATGTACGAATTACAAATTATATATAAAGATGCAACAACAGAAATAAATGGTTAACCGCAATAAACGTATATCAATAAAATTACGCTTAGCATATTAACTTACTATATTATGTATATGTGTTTTGTATAAAGTTTATTAGATACGAGATAGAATTAATGAGCACAATGACTGAAGAATTACTTAATAAGCTGCTAGTTTTTATAAAACTACTTAATTGACTATAAATAGCTATCACACTGTATTGTATATATCCTTATGATGTTATATGGGACTTAACATACTTGAATATATTATATTATAGCATCTTTACCTTATATGATCAGCCTACAAATATGTAATAACATAAACATATAAACATAAATCTTTAATACGCTACACTATTGCTAACTTGTTCCCATTCTCTAATCTGTACAAAACGCGGAAGCTCAGAAGTAAATTATTGAGATATTTTAAGGATCTTACAGTTCACTGACCAACATGCTATTAATGACTATAATGTCTAATTTCCATTATAAAGTGAAATACTTTGCTAATCATATTATACGATATTGTATAAGTTTATCAGTATACAGTCGACTCCCGATACATAGGGAAGCTGGATTAAAGGAACTTATCCACAAAGAACGGGCTTTTGACTCTCTGTTTGGTTGATATGAAAAAAGTGGCGTGGATATAGTTAAATCTCCTATAGTATATGGAACACGCCACTAGTATAAGATCCTGTGATTTATGGCTAATTGTGGGCTAATGCAAATACTTGCAATCAAATTTTTTTCTTTATTTGTCTTTTACATTTAATTATAAACTTTTCTTTATTTACATTATTGAAAGACTAAGGAACATGTTAATTATGGTCAACTGAAATGTCAATGAAAAACTTTGATTACCATAAATAGCTGATTAAGAATCCAGAATCCACCAGTATAAACAAGATTGTGTGGGACTCAGTACAGAGAGAATCAAAAATTATAATACATACAAATTGTCGAAATACAAATAAGTAAATTAAAACTTGTTAAAGTACAAAAATCTAAAACATGAAAAGTTATGTATGGATAGCCGAATATTTAAATTTTATCTAACGTGGTATAAACACCTTATGCTTTTATATCATCCACCTTGTAAGAGCTAAACTAACTTCTTTGAAGGACGGACCTTATTTATGACCTACCTTGTTGTTTAGTGGTCTGCTGATACAGTAGGGTAGTAGTTAGAAAGTTAGGACAGAGGCTTGCTGGAGAATCATCTTATCATGGTGATGTAACTGTACTTGCAGCTTACAGAAATGTGTCATTGGAAGAAATGGCAATACTCCCTGTTAACTTCATAATTTAGAATCTACTAAATGTAAGTACTACTACATAATCATTAATGTCGGTAATTTATTTGCTTCTACATATATTAGTGGTACCATAATAAACGCTTTGGCATCTTAAGGATTTTTGACAAATGACTAGTGTCCAGTCCGGCCCTGGTATTAGCAGTTTTAACTCAATCAGTCATGATACGCCGAAGCCAAAGTTTGTTATTAATATTATTTCCGTATCATAACTTCACATGTTGTGATAATATTATACTGGTGCCCAGTACAGTACACAGTAGTTCTTTGCATTCATGGAATATAAATATATTATCGCATGCAAGATGTTCTCGAATATACTACTGATGTAATTTGGAATAAATGAGCACGATCAATGTAATCAAATCAAAATTATTGTCGAAAGCAATAAAAAGAGTATCATAGTGAAGAAAACTCTCAAACTGAAACCAGAACTTCATCATCATCATCATATAGCTACTGAGACAACATATGAATAGTAAAAAGCTTTCAAGCTTTCAACTGAAATTTGCACATTTTTAAGGTAAGGATAAATACTTTCCCGGATAATATACCTAGTACTTAGCACCATCATAGTCTTCAAGTTTGTAAATAAATTTGTGAAATATAGAACGAATTAAATAAGGCTTTTAATGTTGTGGCTAGTGAACATTGATATAGAGATGATGGGTTATGAATGTTTTATTTATAATTTCAGAACTTGAAGATTGCAGACATATTAAAAGTTATTATGTCTAAATTCCACTCTGTAATAATTGCTGTGGTCCTAACAGCTTTTGCCTTTGCGGTGGTAAGTTAATTGCTAATAATAAATGTATTATAGACTGGCATACTGTAATTAACTTCTAAAATTATTATTTAAACAAAGCGAAATATAGCAAACGGTCTTGCTTAAAAATATAATTGTCCGTTAGCTTCTCCGACAGAAAAACCTTTGTAGCAACCTTTTTTTGCATTAGTCTTTGTGGAGTTCAATATTGAGAATATTGAGAACATGTCATCACTTTTTACCAATTGTTGTCTACATAATATTATCATAATACACATTTTATGTTCTTAAAACATTATCAATCTTTTATTTTGTTCTTAGATTAATGGACAACACAATTGCGGGGATACAATCCGAAATTGCATATGCCATGCAAATCTTACTGACGACGTTTCTGCGTGCATCACTGAACTTCTCCCTATTGGGTGCATTGTATGTGTAGCTGGTTGTGTACTAACTTACCCTTTGTTGCCACAAACACTCCCGTGTATTTTTACGTTTTGTTTGGTAAAGATTAATGGCGAGGAATGTCCCTCCTACCCCCCATAATTGACAAAATATGCAGCGCAATGGGATTAAAATATTTTATTGTATTATTATTAAAGTTTACTACCTAAATACTTAATTAGGAAATATAATGGTTTGTTATTTACTTTGCACTCTATTTAACTCAGCTTTATATAATTAGTACATTACATCCATACATGAGTAAACAAATAATGTATAAAGATAAAGATAATAATATGGGAAGCCAGATCCTAAGAGATCTAATTTCATGTAATCAGACCTTTGACTTATTATATGTACTTGTTTAAATTATGCATGAATAGGGAAAAAATATGTACACATCCTATACAATATACTAGGTATGTACAATATTATGTCAAAATCTTTGTTGACTACTCAATTGATAAAAATAAAGTGCGCAATATGCGACATTTTTGCAAATAATCTCGACGAAATAAAGGAGACAATGTTGTCAGATGGACAGAATCAAATATAGCCTTTCGCCTTTGCACTTATAATATTTACTTAAACATAATCATAAATTTTTCAGATTTGTAAACATTCTTGGTTGTTAGGCAGGCCAAGAGTTATCTATCGAGGACAGAAATATCCGCATTCAATTCTTAACCTATAATGCTTCGTGCAATATAAATTAAAATGACAACGAGTGACAGCAGTGAGTTGTCTTGCTACGCTGCTGTAGTAAAGGTAGTATGTATGCCATGTACAATTAATATACATCTACTTCTAGTTATGTAATAGCAATAACAGTAGTCATGTAACTGTTTTAAGACAAATTGTATACCTATACAATGCACATGTCAATTAGTCAATAATTGAACATTTTTAATGCTACAAACTAAATATTATAATAGCTGACAATTTATACACAAATATGAAGTAACTGTACTTTACAATATTAGCGAATTTTCCTTAAACATAAATAATCGAAATAAATTACTGAGCATGAGAATGAGAAGAGCGTTTACATTTTTTATGTTTGTCAATCAATTTTAGCTTTTTATTTCAACCTCAGTGAAATTAGTTTCAGTGAAGAAAAATACGGTAAACATTATAAATGTATTCATTTCACTTTTAAATATTATCTCAAGAGAACGCTCGGTGAAAAATATTTTATTTTGTCGCCTGTTTATTTTACATCTGAAATTCCCCGTGCCATGAACAGTAATTGAGTTCCTAATTATAATTAAAATAGGTACCAAGTTGTCAATTCATTTTTATTCTACTTTTCACACATAAATAGGACGTGAATACAGTATCTATTATATATGTAGCGTTAAAGTAAATTTTTTTACTCCTGACAATGTATTTTTATAGCTGTTAGTTTTATTTTTACAAGATCTTCTATGTTGCGTAGATAGAGTGTAGCAAATAATTATCGTATTTCACATTTAGGAACGAATATTTGCAAATGCTAGGGAACTGCGCCGAAGACAGTCTCATATGAAGTAAGCTAAATTCATTTTTGAACGGGCGGAAACCCATTTGCTCTAAATTTTTCAGCCATGCATTATAGAAATTAAGTTTTCCTCGTTTCATATCATCAATTGAATGTAGTTCTATTATCAACTGACTTATTGGGAGACCTGTTGGAAACGAAGGTTTTAACTTGCTAAATGCCGGAATATCGTAACCTTGAATATTGAGCTTTAAAATATCTATGGAACTATGACCACGCGTCATCATACTTGATATGATTGATTTTACTATTTCTGTACCTTTATCGTCCAAAAAAGAACCCAAATCAATTTTCTCAAAACTTAATCTGGGCGAATTAAATTTTTGTATTTGAGCTTGAGCTCTATTCTCATCAATACTGTCACCAAACAAGAACACTGAGCAATTTGTACGGCTTATAATTTCTTTTTCAAAACTTAACTCACTATTAACTCCGTAAGAATATATAATACAAGATCCTTTTTTCTTTAACAGATGACCTACGCCGCACACCCATTGACCTCCTTCTCCAGAATCTCCAATCCTTTCCACAGTGTGGGGGCAGTCGTAATTCGGGTAGAAAAAGTCCCACATTGTAATTCCTCCCTTAAGGCTCCAAGGATTATCCAAACCAAGAAGATTTCGGCTTTCGAGTTGTTTCCTAACGTCCAATCCTCGTTTCCAGTTTGCGTCAGCTTCTGCTAATCTTCTTCTGATTACTTCCTCCTCAATTTGACTTCTAAAATTGGTTCTCTCCAATTCCAAGTCATCTCCTGCAATAAATGGACAGGTAATGCAAATTACGTGACTTGGTAATTTATAAGTGATATTTTGTTCATTAATATTTTTAATAATTATAACAAATGCTTACGCACAGAAAAAAATAGCACATAAATATAATCAGCGTATACGCTGATAATTTTGTATAAAGTATTTTAAGGCCAAAGCTTACCAAAACCAAGTTTGTAATTCGTCATTATGGAAATAGAAAATATTATGTACACAAGCGTTGCTCCACATAAAACGTATGTATAATAAGCGTTCATTGAACACGCAATTATAAAGTAGAAAAAGTTTCTCCCCTGAAAATTAGAAAAAATAAACAATATATATTTACAATTATTTTTAAAATAGAAAAAAAATAAGTTGTCGTATAAATGAAAATGCTTACTTTAATACACAGTATTTCTGTCGTTGTTAGTGCATGTATTCAATAATTGACTTCTATTCTATTCTTCAGATTTGCAAGTACTGCATTTGAAATTTGGAATTCACTAAAATGCAAAAAGTAAATGCGGTTAATTAATTTCCTTCCGTTTCAATCCAGATTTCAATAATTTAAATTGAATTTTGAATAAACACTGAGCACAAACGTTGTTAATTGTTATGCACCCAATTCCAAAACGTTAACAAAGTAATAATAACTAATGAAACACATACTCTTGGTATTTTAAGGAAAATTTTACACTCCGACTGCACTGTGACGAATATTTCTCACAATCAGTTGCACATTTGATAGTATAAATTGTTTCAGTGGTATATATGTGCATAAATATGTAGTATGCCTATTCGGATTAGTAAATACATATATCTGTGATTACTAGACTTATGTATTTTGTATCAGTGTAGGACATAGAGCTACACGTTTTTAAAAGTATCAATATAATATAAGTCAGAGCCAGTATTTATTGTATATTTATATAACTCAATGTACCAAAGGATAAATTGACCTTGACTGCGTGACATTAAGATCAGCACATACTAATGTTTCTCTGAAATGAATGGCTGAATTCAATGCCAAGGTAGTGTGATTTATATTTATTTTATTAATCTGGTAATATAATATGGACCTGCATCATATATGGAGGTACAAGATTATAAATGCTTGCATAAATTCAGATATACTATATATAAGTGTCATTCCAGCAGTATATTGCAAATGCATATGTGGTCAATATTTCAAAAATATTTTCCATTTGCCTCAAGAACTAACTCAAAAATTTTAGTAAACTACGATCGTAATATTTTTGGAAAATTACGTAGCAATATTATTCCATTAAATGAAATGATAGAAACATTGTTTACTTAACTGCAGGAATAATTATCAATGAACAGCTATTGTAACCCCAAATGTTAACAGCTTTCGATATTGACCTCATATTGAAGACCCACCATTGGTCAAGATACAATGATGAGTACTTTTTTCATACAGATTGACTAACAGGCTATTCTCTGTAAGATATTTCTACCTGATCGCGAATTGTATTTGAAATAAAATTCAATTAATCTTATTAATTAAACCTATTCTCGCTGAAAAAAGTTTCTGAAATTGTTTCGATAGTGGACTCAGAAATATCCTCTTTGTTTAAATATATGACGAAGTGAAGTATTCGTCAATTTTTAGTAACTATAAAGTAAAGCGTGTTTCTGGAAGTTACTTATTCTCACCGTCACAGAAGGCAGCAATTCTAATAGTATTTGTGCTGCTTGAACATCTGACAATATGCAGGTATTTTCTGGGGAGCGTCCCTGAATTAGCCTTTGTAAAGATCACTATTATCATGCCTGCTAAAAATACACAGTAATAATGCATTTAGAACTATATTTTGGATAATATGACACATGTGAGTATATTAATAATTAATAACCTGATCTACAGTGGTTTACTGCTTTCCATACCTGAAAGTTTCATGTTGTAAGAAAATAACTTCACTTTATGAATAGTACCAATTATATTCTTATTTTTTCTCGCCCCGAAATTCCGGAAGCATTTAATTTGTAAAATGGAAAAGTATCTCTCTGCATAATTAAATATCTGTTTTACTTTAATTGCAATCAGTTTGATACTTACTTACTCAATAAACTAACAAAAATCTCGAACCTCCATTTGCATATTTTCTGAAATAAGAATTGTAAAAATTTGTCAACAAGTTGAGTATTATCTATATTGCTATTGTCAACATCAGCGTCAATTAACTCAATTTCAGTTATTCTTCTCACCCGAAGGTTTAATTATTAGAATGTTAATTTGTGAATACAAGTATCAAGTATCATTGACTGGACCTTCTTCTGATGGAATTGAAAATATTTCTGTATTATGGTTGGTTTTACATAAATATTTTCTTGAGTTTCCGAATTTGTTTTGGAAAACTGTCTTCTCTTGCTAAAAGTAACATTTCCGTCGTTGGAATATTCTCCTCCATAAAAAAGTTTGTTGTTCTTGTATTTCCACGCGTGGATTAAATTCTGAAAATATTAGGGAATAAACATTTTAGGAATATAACAAATATAAAATTGCCCTCTTTTAGTTTTAGGTGACGTACTGAGTCATTTTGGATTCTTGATAGACAAAAGGTATAAAAAAATAATGCATAGTAATAATTAATTGCAATCATTTACTATAGACTTGAAATGTAAAAGTAGCGATTAAATGTGTAGTGGAGAATACATACCTCTTGTACATATTCTTTTGAATGTTTCAAAAGCTTCATCGCCATCGTCAGGGTCTTGATCCTTTTGTTAATTGTCTATTTTCCAAATTCTGCATTCAACATCAGGTTTCTTGGCATTCAATTTTTGCTTAAGTCTTAAGTTTGGCAAATTAATTTTACAGTATTCGGCAACTCTTTCACAATGTCGGCACAACTACTTAATACTGAAATCAAAATGGATTAATGGGCGAAATACTGACTTTTCTTATAATGCTTTAATAATGATTTGGCGAGTAAAATATTATTTCCAGTGCAGTGTGTGTTAGTGTTGAGCCTCGGAAAAACAAATAGTACATGTAATAGAATCTTCTTCTGCATTTAGAGTAGGTTCCTCCATGTGCAATCCAGTATGTAATAATTACATGAGCACAGGCTAAATACCAGAGAATTGTTCAATTCAAATTTGTTTTACAAGCTATCGATTACTTTCCTCGTTCTTATATAAAATTTGAAACACAAAATATGCTGGGAATCTGCTTAAAACTAGTACTCACTCACATTAAGAGAGATGGGAGTTAGTAGGAATTTCCTGTCTCTACTCTCACAATAGATATGTATATTATACAGACGTAGTGCCTATACATAATGTATATTTGTGTTAATATAATTTTCTGCTAATTACAATCTAATACATATCTATACTGTTCTAAAAAATATCGCTAGAACGGGCGCAATTCATTAAATGCTATTTATTTAGGTATATATATATATGTTGGAGCTTTTCAGACATACGCAATTGGCAAGTTAAATAAAAATGGCCTGCTAACTAGTCTTACTTGTCCACTAGTAATTATACAATAGGTTACAAATTTTAAAAGAGGATTTTGCACGAATAAATTTTCTCCGGTGCAAGGAGATGTATATTTAAAGGGCCTTTTTTTATACAGATACAAATTAAATGATTATTTATTTCAAATTATTATTTTTACTTTTTGGGCATACAGAAAAGTTAATATATGCAAAGTAACAAAATACTTAAACATCCTTAATGACTTCTTCCACCTCCTCTTTAGTAAACATTTTGAAACTTTCTGTCTTGGTGACGGTGGCCACTTCAACGTTAGTTGAATTGAGTTTCTCCTCCATGACTTGCTTCAAAATGGTGAGGGACGTTTTAATTGCTGCAGTGAGAGTCATCGACTGGAAATATAGTGAATTATTATTTACAATTAATTAATTAATGTTTAATTGTAAATTGTAATGTACATACTAAAATAGTTAGAATATCCATGTATCAATGTATGATTGAATATGTTAATTGGACAATTAAAGCTAGTTTTTGGAGAATTGAGGCAAATTGTCTTGTCAAAATAGACAATCAGAATTAGTTTAATTGTATTTCACCTTAGTGTACATTTCAACAAGGGTTTGCTGTGCTCCTTCACTTCCAGAACCAATTGCCTTCGCATCATACTGGACGTAGGTTCCTGATGGATCCATGTGGTACAACTGTGGTCCTTTTTCGTCAACTCCAGCAAATAGAAGAGCTACTCCAAACGGGCGACTCTGAAAATTAAAAAGTATAATTTATTTTTGTATTCTCTGTACCCGTATTATTTTTATTAACACGTGTTGTAGAACTGCTTATCAAAAATAGTAGTATTTGCGGTTATGAAAGTTAAAACTTTTATCCTTGTGCCACAGCTCTACTGCGTTTTCAAAACTCTTAAAGTTGACTGAAAGTTTGGCAAAAATCTTCGCATATTTTTGGTAAATGGTTATCCCAAAATATGATATACTACTTTACTACAAATGACAAAAGCAAACAAAACAGGAACCAACAATTGGGAATGCATTTTACATTTGAGCACCTGTTGACTGAAAATATAAAGCTAAAGCACTTTGAATTATATAAGAATAAGAATTTAAAAATTTGTCTTTTGGAAAACACTTGGAATTGGAATGTAAAATGAAATGAAACAGCTGAGTTCGAATGAAACGTGGATCCCATCTCCCATCTCTGACATTTTTAACTGTTAAACATTTTACCTTATTGTCTATCAAATATCCTTCTTGTGATGTGATCCCTACTCCAAACCATTGAAATTCACTTAAGATTAAAAAAATATTTATGCCCCATACCATTGCTCCAGAGTCATCATCATCAGTATCTCCGAATTTGATAGCCAAGTTGCTAACTGCTTGAGCAACAGATTCAACTGTCAAATTCTCATTGTAGTTAAACCAATGGTTCTGACATTCGAGTCTTGCCCTGTCAATGAGGGTTTTGCTGTCAGCTGTAAGACCGCTACACGCCACTCCAATGTGTTTGTCAACTTCGGCTATTTTTTCAATTGTACTGGGTTCCATCAAAGGGGATGTAATTCGCTTTTCTACAACAAGAACAACGCCTTCAGATGTGCTGATCCCAATCACAGTGCTTCCCAATTTTATTGCCTCGATGGCATATTCCACCTGAAAATGGAAATAATCACTAAATTAATGTTTGTCGAATAACATTAAGAGAAGAATATCGAAATTTTATGCCGTTTTTTAATGCAACAATTGACAATCTGAAATGAAATGCAAATATCGTTAACGTCAAAAACTATCTATCACGGATTTCCGAATGCTGAGAAAAAATTGTTGATAATCAAGAGTAAATATCATAAATCAGAGAGTTCAAAAAACATTATTGCGCAATAAAAAATAAGCATTTACTTAAATTTTAATATTACCTGGAAAATTCGACCTTCAGGAGAAAAGGTATTGACACCTCTGTCGTACTCAGAGCGATTAAGAAACATTTTCGGCTTACCTGAAATAAAAGGACAAAGGAAAAATAATTGTTACGTAATAACAAATAACAAATAAACAATTGACATTATATTTAACCTTTAAAGTTACAAATAATTCAGATTTTCACTATCCATATTATTATCAAAAAATGCAAATTAACTTACTGCAAAGTGTGCAAAGCAGACTAGTGACGTAGTGACGATAAGGGATGAGATTGATACACCGTGATTTTGCCGGCTGATTCCTGACTTTTTGTAGATGACAAGCTGAAAGAAAGGTTCGAACGCCGCGGCTTCGGCTAAATTCACGATTAGGATGCAAAGAAAACAGGCGCGGGTAACAGTTTACTTCCATTGCAACGCAATGTATTGTGTATGCGGTCAATGCTATTATAGTAACAAAGTTCTGACTTTGACTGGACGGCTTGGCAATTAATTGGCCTCGATTCTCGTTGAATATTGTATGTAAGTAGTTTCTTTCATTAAATGTTGTTCAGTTTCAGTATTTTGTGCTAAAACAACGTAATTATGTAACTTTCAATTTTTCCATTTAAGAAACTTAGCCTTTTAATTCATGTATTAAAACATGCAATAAATTCAACGTAATTGTAATAATTCGTACGTAATGTAATTTAACGGTCCTTTTAAGCTAGTAAACGTTTTAATTTAATAAACTTCAAATCCATATTTAAAATATACATTGTGCAAATATGAAAATAGTCTGCTAATGGCTATACACTAACGTGATTTATTTGAAAAATTTATTATTTGCAAACGAGCAAAATTTTCCCCTTTACAACATTTGGTATATATACACAAAAGCCAGTTGCGATGCAAAGCGACTGTTCATTTTGAAGCCCAATTATAATTTAATTGAATCTGGAGCAAAATTTTTATGCAATTTAATGGCAATATGAGTAAAATACAAAGAATTTATTTATTTATTGCATGATATACTAAATACTTACTAAAGGCAAACCTATAAAAAGCCACAGATAGCATTACATTACTTTTTCAATAGAAGCCAGAATCTAAACATTTCCATTTAACATTTACTGTTTACACATATAAGTATATATAGTTACAAGTATGCAACATTACACTCACTCACAATTCCAATTTCTCTATTTTAGTTTGTGTACAATTATTAATGAGCCTACCTATATAAAACCAATTCTTGTTTTCAATCAGAAAAACTGAAATGAAGCCCAATGCAAGAAGCATAGCCACATAGAAAATCGTAATTATATTTGACACGCGAATCGAAATGGGTTTCAATTGGTC
>JAQFYC010006077.1:0-12903 GCA_034694165.1 Tomocerus mixtus | reverse complement strand
ATTTTTTGTTTAGGGAGTATCAAAAATAGCGTGGGATATGTCAAAAGAGCCTTTTGTACTTTCAACATTGGATGATATGCTGACAGAAAAAGGAGAAAAGCTTTTCCACACTAATACTGTTAGAGAATATCTCTTTGATGGAGTTTCAATAGAAAATTTCATGGAATTACTCTCACTGCCAGTGGCGAACATATTTGGTTCTGATATAAAAGTCCCTAAACGACTTATGGATGGGAATTTCGGGTTTTTTGATGATGTTAGTATCATTTCTTCGAATATCTTTTAGTGAACAAGATCTCATTTCCATGAAGTGCTTAAAACTCTTGATTTTATTTATAAAAAGAAAAATGGAACAGCAGAAGATATTTGGGTTGTAAAGACAGGAAAAGACTCAATGAATAACTTTGGAAGAGTCCAAAGCTTCAATGGGAAGGCAAAGCTAGATGGCTGGAAAGATGACAAATGCAGTAAAATAAAGGGAACTGACGGTTCGATATTTCCTCCATTCCCAGATTCAGATAGAGTCTTAGAGATTTATTCACCTGAATTATGCAGGTACGTATCTCATTTGCTTGCCCGTGGTTATTGAATCCATTTCTGATGTTCTACATAAAGTAAGAAATCGAAAATCTATCTCTAATCTGTAATATATTATTTACGTATGTAGATCTATAGAAATGACTTACGATTCTCCGGGATATTTTATGGGATTGCCTACCTTAAAGTATACTTTTGCTAAGGATACATTCGGAAGTGTTAAGGACTACCCTGAGAAAGAATGTTTCTGTAAGGACAGCTTTAAATGGTGCCAAAAGGGTGGCATTATACCCATTGGACCTTGTATCGGAGGTTTGTACGCTTTTTTACTAGCTTAGCATTCGTAATTAGCAAATAATTTAAAAAAAACTATAATTGATTTTATTCTCTTCTAACTATATTACTTTTAATATCATTTTCAGGAGCTCCAGTTTACGTTTCTCAACCACATTTTTGGAATTCACATTCTGATTACTCCGATGCAGTTGAAGGATTGAGCACAGAAGGAGATTTTCAAACTACTCTTGATATTGAGCCGGTAAATCGCTTATTTAATTAAATATACTGTAATTAAAATATTCTGTATTAAACGAAGTTGTAAATGTAAATATCTTTTAATGTCTACAGAATATCGGATTGCCTATCAGAGCTAGTTTAAAGATGCAAGTAAATGTAGAACTGGAACCTTATGTATCTATGCCCTCTTTTGCTACTGCACCGAATATTATGTTTCCAATTCTCTGGATGGAAGAGGTACATAAACTTATTAACTAAAATGAAATACTTCTACATAACGTAAAACATAATATTATATATACCTTCCACTTATTTAGACTATGGAAATTACAAAAGAACTCGCTACTCCATTGGTACACTTGGCCTTGTTTCTACGGATTGCAGATATGATTGCTTCATTTTTCATGACATGTTGCATCATAAGTGTTCTCGTAGCATTTTTGTGGGAAGGATGCAGTTCTAATTGGCATACGAAACTTTGTAAATAAAATGGGAACTGTTTTCAAGAAATAAAGAAAATACATCTCTAAATACAGTCAATTTGTTATTATTAAAGATTTCTAACTAGGTATATATGTTCAATGTACATACAACATATTGAATACAACACAATTATTAATTATCAAAAATGTACCCTTAGGACAGAGGTCAAAGTAGAATCGATATATAAATTCTAAGATTTAGTAAACAATTTGCAAAGAAATCTTACGCCCTCTATATTCATGGTAAGCGTAATTTTACTTTAATTGAATCATTATAGGACTACGTACTAATACTAATTTAATTTGCGCTCGTTGTGGGCGTGTACTTATAGCCTGTACCATATGCCAAAAATATGACGGTGGGCAGTGGATATATTTTTAATCATTTTATTCTAGCTTATTAGCCAACCTTGTTCCTCAATGAGTCTGGCCTTCTATTACATAATGTTCATAATAATTATAGCGGCCTATGTACCTAATAAATAATCCATGCCTATACCTGTACCTACTTTGATAATAACTACTGAACCAATCCTGAGACCCAGGTAAGCGTTGTTATTTAGTAAGCAAATAATAAATTACCTAAAACAAATGTTCAATCATTCTCAGACGCAGGCAACCCGCATTGGCGTAGTGTACTTTACCATTCAACTTTAGTCATATATTGTACGTAGTACGTATTTAAGAACTTTGGGCTACACTTTTACCATTACTACGTAGGTATTGTATAAGATGACAATTCATAAGAATCGTGCACAATCGTAATCACATTGGATAAAAGTTTCCATTCTCATTTCTTGTTGCACCTGTTAAAATAATATTTCCAGTGTTTATACCACCTACTTCGACTCGCTTTCTATGTAAGCCAATCTACAATGCAATGAAATAAGTAACCGAGTTGGCAATGTGGGCACAGCGATATCGATAAATGTTAATTAGCTATATACATCACAATGAATAAATAATGGGAGTTGCAACGAAATTTATTAGTACTAATATAGATTATAAGCAATTATCTTAGCATGTTGGTTTACTTTATTTTGTATTGCTTATTCTTGGTTTCCATTAAGTAAAAGACAATTAACAAAAATGAGGGCAATATAGCAAGGAACAACAAGACATATGCCAGCCATAGCCAAATGTGTCACAAAGATGGAACATTTGTATAATACATACAATATATCCATTAAACAAAGAATTTATTAGTAATATACGCAGAGTTTTAATGAACTTTTGCATGTTGCCTCTCCCCCTACCTTTACAGGGAAGAGTAGAACGGATTGGAAGTATATAAAGGAAATGCTCTGTTCTTCATTGAAAATATTTTTTGTTTACCTGCAATAGAAACTTTATTGGCTGTGGATTTTTCATATTGTGCAAAGAAAAGTTAGGATTTGAGCAAAATTGGAAATACCTAACAAAATTTCCCCTTTCACCTTTTCCTTTTTTAATAATGAAGATTCGACAAGGTAAATTAATCTATATTTATTAACAATTAATCCAGCATGTACCAAAAGATCTTAAACGACTATTCTTTCAAATCAGGACGTACAATGCGATTCTATTGGTGTTTCCTGGCAATATTGCTATCAGTGTTCTTCAACATTTCAAATGGGAAACCTAACTTGTATTTCCCAGTAAGTTTTCGAAATTATATTATAAACTTTTCCATTACTCCTACAATTAGATATTGTTTTCCTTTTATGTAATCTAATAAGGGACAAACCAGCTTTAAATCATTGCCAAGGATGGGTCGAAGAAGTGGAAGTGATTCTACCCCAGGGAGATATCCGTGGAATGCTGTGTACCATCAGGTTCCAGGTTTGGGTAGAAATCCCTCTTTTAAGCTGGGCGGATCTGAAGGATCTAACGAAGCCAACTGGGATCATTTACTCTCCAGTAATGATCTTATGCTTCCTGGGAATGAAATGGTATTTTCATTCAGAAAACCAATTTCATTGACAAGATTTCATGATTTGGCAGAAGACAGACAAAATCAATTTGTAAACTCAAACGGCATATTCACTTTTGGGGACGAATGAATCTCGACTGAGAGTGTCCAACTAACGCTAAACAGAAGGGCTAAATATTTAACTTTAGTAATAATTCTGATTCACCTAATTTACATAATTGTGTTTTTACCTGTTTTTTATTTGATACTGTAATACATATAGCAAAGTAGCAGATCTCATTCTCAACTCATAGACAAAAATAATTTCATTCGAAATTCAAAATAAATAATTTAGCGTTCATTTTGCTGGCTGAATAAAATAAAATTACAATAACCAATTTAATTAAATGTCTGCATAATATTCAGATTTTGAGGAGGTACATTTAATTGTTCGAATTATTGTATTACTATAACATTATGATTATTATTATATCATCTACTTACTACTATTGAATAAAATGAGTAATGCAATTGTGGGAAATATGTCCAGTCTTGAAAAGTAACTAAAGCTGCTTATTATTATGTTTTATATTATTATCATTGTCTCATATATAGGAACTTAGTATTTTTAGTATCTATGAATCTCTTGATGACTGTATCTACATTATACATGTCTGTATAAGTAAAGGAGCTCAAGTCAGAACTTTAAAGAATTAATTTTTTTGCTTTAGCTGCATCTAAGCTTACAATTACTTGTGCATCCCTTTACAGGCTACACAGTGCATAAAACAAGTATAGGTAGTAGTAGGTACTACGGTACTACTGTAGGTACATATATTTAATTTATGCAATCAGGTTGTAAAGGTAAGAACGAAGAAGAAGGCAAAGGAAATCGGAAAAGACAGACTTATTATTAGGTACCAGTTACTAAAGCTTAGATTAGTTTTCAGTTCAGGCAAGTCAAGTTGTACATTGTCTAGTTATGAGTTTATCATAATACTTATAATTACGTTATGCATTTGAATACTCATATTATGTGTATATGTACAGTAGTGTCTTGTCTCGAAAGTAAAAAATGAGACAGACAAGTGATTTGACTTAAACTTTGAAGACAGTTCGATCGGACATCGTCACAAGTGACATGTTAACGTTTTTACTACATGCTAGTAAAGATCATATCTTATAATTGGTAGTACACACATCGTAGGCAATAAGAGGGATCAGGCCGTAAAAGCAAGGGGGATCCTAAACTGAACTGTTAGTCTACCACATAAACACCGCATAAACACCAACATTATGACACCACTGTTAATATATTTGACGTATTTATATAACCTTTTTGCCAGTGATGTGACCTTATTAATTACTTTATGCATAATAATCATCCAACAATTTGACCATTTGAGAGTGCAAGACACTTTTCAGTAAGAGATACATCTTATTGCCTACGCCAATTGTCAATTGGCCTGATCCCTCTTTATTGCCTACGACACATATCTTTTAACATGAATACATTAATACTGGGCAAACTGTTACAAGTTTACAAGTACCTAAACACGTATAGTACATAATACATATATGTATAATTATTAGTACGACATGACAGAATCAAGTAAATACAATATTCATAATTTGTCTTGAGCATATCTTCGTATATACATAAAATATAACTACCAATGCAATGCAGTGTACTACTAGGATATCCTATCAGTGCTTACAAATTATTTGTGGTGATAAAAATCATTTACAATTACAACTATAAACGTTCTACGCAATTACAGTTCGAAACTACTCAGACTAGTATTTTCTATCACAGTTCATTCCCCAAAATGGTTCAAAATGTTCTTGGCAATATAGTGTTTGCGCTGATTAACCTGATATTTTTAATTCAAAGTGGTGCAATACCAATTCACAAAATTCGGGGTAAGTTTGAGTGTTAGTATTAGCATTTATCTTTTTGTTTAACAGTATTATAGTACAGTGTGAACTTAGGTTTCTGCCTTAAAAATATTACACGAAATTCTAAAATTAAATGAATTCGCAACTTTTTAGTTCATACACCACAACTGCAGCAACAAAATCAGCATCAGCAGTACAACGGTGGAATAAATGGACATGCAAATGGCAATTTCATCCATCCGACACAAATAAATTATAACAATGAGAACGCAAATGTAGGTTATCAAGATCGATTCCAGCAACGTCCACAGAATCCACATAATGGTCACCAAGATTCTAATCGCATGGATGATTCCCATAAAATTTACAATAACCAGCAGAATCCTCAATTCCAGAACTATCTCTATCAGAAACAGAATTTGCATTCAAGGCAAAAAATTCAAGATTTAAATACAGCCAGCAATAATGGTAAGCACTAGCTACCTATGTAATTACAGATAACAGATAAATATGCATGCAACCAAATTATAGGCAATATTGTAATAGCGGATTAAATTTTTCAGCTCAACCAGGTAAGAAAATTCTTTTAGTTTCATGATAAAATATTGCAAAAAATAGTACATTATTACATATAACTTTGTTCTAGAATGGTCTTCTCAACCGCAGCCCCAAATGCAAGGACAAGTGCAGCTGGAACCAATCTGTACTGGAACAGGATGTCGAAATCGTAAAGAGCAAGTAAATAGCTTCCAAAACCAGAATACATTAAATGAAATCCAACAACCAAAAACCTACCATTATAATACAAACGTCGAAAAAACTGGATACAAAACAGACAGCTTTATGGCAGAGACAAATAAGAATTTTTTGCAGCCAGTCCCAGTGGTAAATAACAATGGCAATAGTAATAACAAAGCTATTATACTGGATAACCGTAAAGCAATAAGAGCTTTAGAAAACAACGACGTAGGACAGCGTAACATTTACCCTCATCCTCTTCGGCCGCATCCGAAATATTTGATAGGAGTAGGAACTTTAGCTATTGGAACGGCTGCTGACGCAAAAAATAAGGGTAAGGGACTAAGCACCGAGCTTGTGAAAATTGAATATGATTTCGTTGACAAAGATGAAAGTGATACTTATGAAACAACTATGGAACTTGTAGCAGACGAATTGTGAGGGCTTCAGGTTATTACTTATAAATCATATTTATCCTATATTCATTATGGTACATTAACATTGCTATATTTGTACAAAAATTGTAAACTTCATGTTACACAAATAGTATTGGTCTTACGTACTTCTAATTAAGTGTGTTCTGTTACGTTTTCGCTATTAGGGTAGCACAATGCAAAACAAGGTATCTTATCTTTAAGTATCTTTGCATTATTTGGTTTTTGTTATTAAACAATTGATGATGTTATTTTACTGCCCATTCTTAGAATTGTTATTTAAAGTAAAACAAAATTGCTTCCACTTGTACTTATACCTAGTAACTACCTTGCTTAAGTAGTTCGAAACAAGTTGACTACTTAGCGTTTTCTTGTCATTTAAGTCAAAGTAGCAGTTTAATTTGTAAACGCTGAAAGATTGTATTTATTTGTGCGTTTGTTAACTACTTACCCTAGTCATTATTACAACCATTGCATTGATTCTTCCAAAACTTTAATAATGCTTTGTGTAACATTATTATTAAAAAGCTATTATTAACTTGCACAGAGCTTATATTAGCATATGCAATAACTGCGCGCGGTTATTACTGTAGAAACTTAATTATTTTAAGTAGTATTATTCAAAAATATATCAGAAAGAGTTGTACTATATCTATGAGTACTTATTATAGCATAATTACCTAATTAAAATAATAAATAGCTTAATAATCTTATGCTATATTATTATAATATAAGAATACATTTTGGCTACAAAATATTATTAGCCTAGCGTGTAATAATGTTAATGTGAAATAGTTTGTGTCAAATGGTACCCAACCCATTGCAATTGTAATGTTGTAAAAGTGTCTACTGTTATTTAAAACAAGCATACACTAAACGCGAATTGTTATACACTATGCTTGTAATTGTTATCTTCAGAAAGATACTTAAACTTACTGAACTAGAAATTATTTATTGCGAGTTAAATGTCCAAAAGCTAATGTATGATTTGCTAGGTGAAATGCTATTTATAAATAAAGTGCACTCGATATTGCATAATTACTAATTACAATTACCTACTCACTTAAGGCTATTGACCGTGAATAAGCAAGGTACATTTGATGTTGATACATACAATAAATATTAAGATTAAATAAAGTTCGATCTTACTCTATTACCTAAAGCACACAATTTCATATCCTTCTAAAAACTACTAGTACTCGTTATGTTATAAATAATTATATTTATATATATTTGTAAGTATGGTAAGCACTCTAAGTAATTAGATATGTATTTAATGTTAACCTGTTCATTAGAAGCAGTAGAAACAATTAAATACTACATATGCCCTATAAGTAACTGCCCTCTTAATGTATACATGCAACATGAATGTAAATTTTCTACAGGTTACATGAATGTAAATGCAAAAAATATTGACATATCATGTATAGTACCTGTTGTAGTGTAGTAGATACAACATATTATCCAAAATGAAACTTTATAGGAAAGAAACCAAGTGAAACTGATTCTTCGGCTCACTAAAGCTGAGCTCAAGTTATTGAACAGAAAACAACAGTCATTTATTGCTAATAGTATTTACGTTTAAGAGCAACAGTATACCTTACAAATGCAAAATACTTTATAATACACGCTCATAAAGACTTCCTAATATTAAATTAAATGAGCTTATAATGTGCACACTTAAGTATAAAGAAAATAGTACACCACATATATAATACAATACGGAGCAATGCATAGTGTATTAAATGAAAGCATTATTGGATAATTCTTGTAAAATTGCATGATAAAAAATATTAACTCGCAATTAAATGAACTAAGGGAAGTACATGATAAAGTAACAAAGCCAATTTAACAAAACATTTCTCATCTATAACTTATAACTATAACTCTTACATTTATTGTACTATAGCAGACAATTCAATTGTATGAAAGAAATATCGTACTGTAAGTGTAGTTTGCCTGTTATGCACTTGTTAAATAGTTAACCAACACATTATTAATGCATATTTAAAGTATATCTACAGTTTGCAGATTGTTGTAGTACATAGAAAGTATTTGTAACCAAGTAGGTAGGTAGATACTACACTCCCATATATAATAGACCTGCCTGTGTGCATTGCTTTCATGTCATTGTATTATCTAGATCGAAAAAAGTAGTCTGACAAGACCACTCTGTTCTATCAGTAGTAGTTCTAGAGGCACTCTGTTCTATCTAGCCCCTCGTCTATTCTGCAGAAACAAAGCATTATCCATTTCAGCCCTAGCCAACTGCCAAGCAAGACAATAAGGCTTTTAAACCCATAGCCCTTGCTAGCCAGGTGGTTGCTATTTTTTACACGTTTTTTGCCATTCAATATTCAGTATATCCAACTTATGTACATATGTCAGTTGAATTGCACTCTCCTATCGTTTGTAGGATTCCTATCGTTTGTGGTATTACATATTGGTATTGCTTATTGATAAGGAGCCACGCATATCCGAGTGCAGAGTGAGACGCCCCAAACCTGACCCAAGTTCTATATTAACAATCACAAGTAGTTGATAGTTATTATAAATAGAATTGTGTTCTGTGACATTATTATATAATATAAATATATAACGGTACTTGTAAGTAAATCAAACTATACATTCTTTCATGCGAGGTAATATAGGTATACTATATAAATGTATCCCTCACCATACTGTGCTCTGTATAATATTGTGTATAGTTTTGTTTTGTATCTATCCATCCATTCACTCACCCTTTTAATATTATTTTATTATGATATAAAACAGTAGTACACACTACACAATGTTAACCATATAATTTTACGCATTCAGTGAGTCTTTAGGTAACCTATGAGAAGGTTCATTGCATTATTGGTATTAAATTCTGTGTACTTCATGTTTTTAAAAAATAAATCTAAGTATTTGGATATGTTTCATATAGGTACCTACACAAGTTCTCATCCTCATCTTCATCAGTCTCACCAAGCCAAGCAAGCAAGGCAACGTAATAGACTCAGCAAGCAACCAGAGCAGAATTCTTATCGTTAGACAACTTCATCTTCCTTCAAACTTCAAACACAGCACGTAACATTTTTCCTATGTGAGAATTAATACGGTGTTTATGTGCTATGTATGCATAGTGACTGTTCTCTAGAACTCTTAGAGATTTTACACTTATCCTGAAAGCTGCCGCAGGCACACCGCTCCGTTTGAAACTTTGTTGACGTATTGATTTTGACATTCTTGAACTTTAAGGCTAATGTGTTAAGCTAGATTGAAAGTTTTTATATAATTCCATGGTTTGTAGGTTTTAACTTGTTATGTGACTATGTTGTTTAAATTAAGTGAAGGAATAAGAACGTGGTGTATTTGTAATACGTAAAAGATTGTAACTGTTTTAGTAGATATGATATTTTGTTAGTGTATCTTGACAATGTAACTTTAAGTCAATACTTCCTTGCAATTACGTATGAGTTCCATTTTGCAGTTATACTAAGATGAATGAAATGAGTTTGTATGGACACTATTGACTTCATTGAAAAAGAGTTTTGTTTTGGTTGGCCTGGTGCATGTGTGTTAGCAAAATTGTGTTTACTAAGGTTGTTTATATTATGATTTACTTATAATCTACCTGTTACTCCCTCAATACACGAAGAAGCAACACCAAGTTTTCTAGTTTGCGATATGCCATGAAAATGACGACGAGGAATCACAGTGTCACTTTTGTCGTCGGATTTGCTTTCGTGTGCATTATCACGCTACTTTTTCTACTAAATAAAACTCATGAAAGTTTACAGGAAAGCAAACTGCTTCTTGATCAGCTAAATGGAAAGTATTTCAGTCTTTCCAAGCAATTTGACTGTAAGTATTTATATTTTCCGTATTATACTATTATGCATCTGTAAACTACATAAATACTATTTGCATTTATAAGTTAATCTGCTTCTTGAATAACAATACCTTGCTATTATTATACAAATCACTGTATGAATCTGTAAGTTCCTACTATATACAAGCATACCTTAAATTTTAATAATAAATTGATTTGCATTTACGAACAGCTCTCTACGAATATAAGGACAGACTGGAGAAGGCTGTTATTCACATGAAAGAAGAGAAAACAAAAATAATTGTCGGGGATGAATCTTTGAGAGACGAATTATCTCAATTACGATCATCCCATGAAAAATTATTACAAAATCTACAGGTAAATTAGTTTTAGAATTCTTTACTCTGAATGAAAATTAAAATTAACCATATTTCTTGAATGGTTAAATATAAATACTTAATTATGCGAATTTCAGGATGAGTTAGATGCGTGCCACCGTCGGGAGGAAGTTCGGTTTATAAATAATGTACCAGAAAATGGGGAGAAGTCGTCCAAAGATTTGCATTTGCAAATAAGTTCCGGTGATCATCGGTCATCTCAACATAATCAGTCACCTCACGTGCCATTACAGTTGGATCCAATTCTAGCTGAGTTAACAGGACCTTCTTCATCGCCACATATTCATAGTCAGCACAAGTCATCCTCTTCTGAGAAAAAAGAGGATTCTATCCCAAAGACCAATAGTAATGGCATTGGTAATTCAATTAAAAAGATTACAAGCCTGAAAACTCTACATAGTAATGATGTACACGTCCATGTCGCAGTTAAGGAAAAGGAGAAAGAAGCCGTCCAGTCTCCAATTGGCCATGTGCCTAATATTCCAGCACAACCTTCAGGGGATCCTAATGAAGATATTGCTGGTAACATATTTGTCTAGTAAGCTAACGATAAGTAAATTAGGGGTATAGCTAAAAGGAGGTTCAAATTCTTGTCAAGTCTTTCTGTAATAGATCTACTTTTAAAAACTGTTACACATTATAATATATCTGTAAATAGCTACCATATTGATATTTAAAACAACGAAATTCATTCCAAAACGTCTGGGTCAATACTTTAACATTATAACAACATTACTTCATGATGAAAACGGTCATTCCATTGACATAAATGATTAAGTAACTAATAGTTAGCCAATATAGTTAATTGAGATTCCAGAAATTAAAATAAATATTTCATACGACCTATTGTATGGGTACCAGTCTTTAAATCTTTCCAATATCAATTATATATTAAATATTCTATCCCGTAGTAGTAATAATAACCCAGTTGCTCAATAGCACTGCTTTGCAGCCCTTTGCCGCGAAGTAAGTTAACTTTAGTATGACAATTAAGTTAATTTTATTATTTATGATGTATCGTTATGCCATGGTATACTAATATCCTGTCGCATAATTTACATGTATTTATTAATGGGATTCTTTCCAAATGGCTTTTGCTACTTGCAGATGTAAAATGTAAATTACTGCATCGCTTTAAAATAGGTTTAGTTACAGCAGATATTATTTATGACTTAAAGGCGCAACCCTCACGTGTGGATTGGGGGTAGTATCATTTTTGTCTACCCTGTATATAGGTGTGTGGGGTCAGTGGGGTGTGCCTTTTAGTCTAGCCGATTATTTAACTACTGCTAATTACCGTGGCCAAAAAATTGTTTTAACAAAATGTGCATTTCATAAATAGATTTAATTTTGAAGATGATTTTAGAAGATATGAATCTCAGTCAGTAAGAGCTGGTTGAATTCCTAATCTTAAATTGATATTTATTCCGAGAATATAGCTACGAGCTCATGATGAATTTCATTGTTAGTAAGTATTTATAATTTTATTTCTAACCAAAGAAGTACAATTACTTACTAATGCTAGTGTTAAATAGATCCAAAGCATTTACATGCGCATGATATTATATTATTTACATTTAAGGTGTTTTAATTACTTTTTTATATTAGTACACGTAATGACATAATTACAATTGTTGTATACGGGCACTATTCCGACCAAAATATAGGCCGCCGTGCAACTAACAGACTTACAAACTTAACGAAACAACAGAAATTCACCTGACAGATAATTAAATATACTGAATGAAAGTGCAATTAAGTGATTTGAAGTGGATTCACATTTAGAATATTATACATATCTTGACTACTTAACATAGGTAACTAGATAAAAAAGAATTTAAATACAGATGCGTTACAAATACCCAATTCTTTAAGGATTACCCTGCTGCCAATGTATTACTAATAATCAAAATTTTTATGCCTAAGTAAATACTTAAACATTAATTAAACATGTATTTTATTCTACTCATAATATGTACTTGCAAGTCAAATTGTGATACAAGTAATGGTATTATGGCTTGTCACCACTTTCTTGTAACCTATAATATTAGTACTGTATTCCTTGTCCTTATTATGTCACAAAGAATATTATCAGGTACTGTAATTTCCATGTAGCCATTCCCTGAATTATGCATGTTGGACTTGCCTCACAAAAAGATAATGCAATTTATGCAATTTGGTTAGTTTTAGC